>CAUYPK010141328.1:0-16904 GCA_963574355.1 Loris lydekkerianus | reverse complement strand
GTGGGAGGTGGCTGTGTTCGGGTATGCCACAGAATTATACCCAGGGCAAAAGCTTGTGGCACTGTCTAAAAAAAAAAAAAAAAAAAAAAAAAAAGAATTGGAAAATTAAGGCCAGGTGTGGTGGCTCACGCCTGTAATCGTAGCACTCTGGGAGGCTGAGGCGGGTGGATTGCTTGAGCTCACGAGTTCAAGACCAGCCTGAACAAAAGCAAGACTCTGTCTCCACTAAAAATAGAAAAACTGAGGTAAGAGGAGCTCAAGAGTTAGAGGTTGCTGTGAGCTATGACGCCACAGCACTCTACCCAGAGTGATAGGTTGAGCCTGTCTCAAAATAAATAAATAAATAAATAAATAAATAAAATTGAAAAATTAGCCAAGTAATATGGCAGGCACTTATAGCTCTAGCTACGTGGGAAGATGAGGCAGGAGGATTAATGATGAGGTTGCTGTGAGCTAGGTTGACATCACAGCACTCTAGCCTAGGCAACAGAATGAGACTCTGTCTTTAAAAAAAGAAAAAAAAAGAGTGGTGCCTTTGACTCAAAAGAGTAGGGCGCCGGCCCCATATGCCGGAGGTGGTAGGTTCAAACCCAGCCCCGGCCAAAAACTGCAAAAAAATAAAAATAAAAAAAATAAAACAACCAGTAAGAAAGGAATATAGGAATATGGTCCTTCATTTCCAGACAAGAGGGACTTGGGCTGCACAGGATATTAAAGCATTAGAACAGACTAATGATTTTCTGATAAGGAAATGGAAGCCCTCTATTCCCTAACTGTTGAGACCACTGGCAGAGCAAAAGCCACATACGTGTACATGGTCCCAGGACTCCAGTCTTGTGCTCCCCCCTCCATGCCACTCAAGTGTCTCCTCTGAGCCAACAAGGTGAGTCACAGCACCTAGACAGACCTGACTCACGGGGTAAACAGCTGTGATAACTAAATTAAAAGACTTTCTACCATGCCCAGGCCATCTCTCCCATGCCCACCTCCCACAGGAGGTGGTTCTATTTCAAGCCCCGCTCCTCTGGCTTGGCAGAGAGCCCAGGGCAAGTTAGGTATGAAGGAAGCACCACACGTGGAGGTGGTGGTCTCCTAGTGTACCCTGATGTACCCTGATGCCCTGCCCCTCCCACCAGTTCCCAAGTCCCTGAAAGGTGCTGACTATAATCTCACCACTCCCTCTGCCTTCCCTACTTTCTATATAGATTAATGTTACCCACCTTTAATCCTCAAACTGGTCTCAAATGTCATGTCCTCCAGCCTCAAGTCCATTCGAAACCAACCTCCCCTCTACAGTTCAGCATTTGGAATGTTCCTATGTTCTCCCTTGCTTCTTTCCAAGGATTCTGCCTCCTTCCATGTGCTTATCCATTTTCTCCACTGGTTAGCAAAGTGCCTTTGTTATCAAGAGCTCAGTGAATATGGCTAAGTGTCCATTTGATTTTTAAAAGAGATTAGGGATAAAATGTCCTAGTCATTCATGTGTCTGGTTAACGTCATATCATTTACAGTTAGTTCCTCTGAAAAAATAACTTTAATTCTTACAACTATTACATGAACTCACTTTTCCTTAACTTTCTGTTCCCTATTCTCAAACCAAAAAATCACATAATTCTACGTGGGCTACTGGTTTTCGGGAACAGAGAGATGCCCAGAGAGCCAAACCTAAAGGTTTGCTGAATTCTTTTATCTCTCTAGTCTACTAGTACCATTCAAAAGCCCAAATCCCACACATCTGCTCTGAAAGTGATTCCAAATTACCTTTAATCTTCAAGGTGTGTCCCACCTTTACAAAATGACAAATTACATGGGGGAAGAGGAAAAACCCAATCAGCCAAGCAGGTGAAGAAGCAGACATAATCAGGCCAAGGGATTAATGACAGCAACATAAAATAGGCCAGAGGCAAAGTATCCCCCAAACCAGAGAAGCCTCAGGAACATGCACAGCTGAGAGAGAGCAAGCCAGAGAGGGGTCTCGGCATTGCCTCACCTTCCACTTGTCCAATGGGGGGAGCGCTACCCCATTGGAATGGTTAAGGTCGGACACCAGCACCTTCAGAATGTCCTGAATCTATAGGAGGTGAAAAAGGAAAGAGAGAGAGGCAAGAAAGTCAGGAAGAAGAGGTAGGTTCAGGGAAGTGAAATGCTGAAGAAGAGCAGAGGAGACCAATACCATGGCCTGCACCATTCTTCCAAAGAGCTAAATGCTGCTTTGCCAGAGGCAGAAACAAATAAATGGAAAAGTCCCCCGAGTGATGCAGTCTCACAGAGGAGTCGTCCCCCGAGTGATACAGTCTCACAGAGGAGTCGCCTTATCAATGCAGCTCTTAATGCACTCCTTGGGTCCTTTTTTCAGGCCCAGGATGCAAAGGAAGTCTGGTAGGACTTTAGACCAGTGGTTCTCAACCTTCCTAATGCTGTGAACCTTTAATGCACTCTAAAGGGGTTGCGACTAACAGATTGAGAACCACCTCTTTAGACCCTCACCTCCATTTTATTTTTTTATTTTTTTCCCACCATACACTAGTTTTATATATCATTTGACAAATTTTCATAACACTGGTTAACACAGCTCACCTCCATTTTAGAAACCAGCCTTCCCCATAGGGTTTTGCTTGAACAAAGGGGTCTATAGCTAAAAAGTAAGTTTGAAAGACACTGATCTAATCCAACAATATCAATATACAGAGGAGGAAACTGAGGTCCAGGGGAAGAAGAGATTTTTCTGAAGTCACCCAGCAAGGTGGTGGCAAAGATAGTCTCAAAATTCATATCTTCTCCTAATCCTAGTGCCAGGGCTGTCTGCACCATACCCTGCTTCCTAAAAGGAAAGTGGCAAGTGGCCATTCTCACTGGCCTCACTTCCCCTGAGGCTGGGGATAAGAAAAATCAAATAGCAACTACCATTTATGGAATGTTTACACTATACCATGCCTGTACTGATAATTAACATAAAAACAGCAACCAAAAAACTCATTTAAACTTCTGTAAGTATAAGTAAAACAATATTACCCCTATTTTACACATGTGAAAAGAGAAGCGCGAATTTGCCCTAAATCATATCCCTACCAGTGGGAAAAGTAGGATTCAAACACAGAACTCTTACCCAGTACCCAACACTTTTTCCACAATCTTAACCAGTTCTCCTTACTTCTCCTAAGCCCCCTATCCCCAAGGGCCTGGGAAACCATGACTCACATCCTCAGGTGAGTGGCAATCATCAGAAGCAGTTGACTCAGAGCTACCATCATTTTTTACTTTCTTCTTCTTCTTTGTATAAGAAGATGGTAGATTGTGCTTCCGCTGAAATTCTAGCAACTGTGGAAAGGAAAAGCAGTAATATGCATGAGAATTATAAGCCCGTATGATTACATCCTACTTTGTGTGGGGGTCTTTTTTGTTTTGTTTTGTTTTTACTTACAGTTTTTACAAAATATATTGTGTACAATGTCTGATTTAATGCCACCAACAACCAAACGATTGTAACAGCACTTAGTGACTAAAACAGACCATTAACATGGCTTTTTTAAAAAAAGCAATAATGCGATTTAAATTCAGTCTTCCAACTCTAAGCTCTGGTGTTTTGCCATGAATCTGCAGGGTGGGGCACAACCAAAGGAAGCATCTAGTAGGCAGGAGCTGTGCACTGTGTGGTTCAGAGTCAGGCAGTGGGGCCCTTCCTTATATGCCTGTGAGAGCTGCACACCAGTACGTCTTTAAAATGTAAATCAATGTACCCAAATGGCAGGAGGGTAGTGAAAGCATATCCCTAGTGAATCTGGGAACCTAACAGAAAAAAGACAAGCCAAGCATAATTTCAGAGAAAGATCTATTGTGATCTTACAAATATATGCAAATGTTATCCCTAAGCATATTCATGCTATTTTCTCTCTCAAGAGAATCAAACAAAACTGAATCTTTAGAAAGTTGTCCCATAGTAATCCTGTGGCAGTCAGAGAACCTCAGGTAGAGAAGGTAATTTGGGGAAGAGTCAAAGCTGTGAAGTTCAGTTTCCCAGGATCTGTTCCACAGAAGAGAAGTAGACCTCATTCCAGAGAGCACTGAGTGAATATGAGGTAGAGAACTCAGTAAAAAATTGTATAGTCTTTCTGAAGAGTAGAAACCTGGGAGAAAAGCAAACCCAACCCATTGCAACCCAGAGATACTGTCAAGGTTTCCAGCTCTACTGATGAAGTGTAGGCTTTCACACTGCCAATATTTTAAGTTAAGGGAGTAAGGAGCCTGAAACCTCTCAGTCTTAAATTCCATAGTTCTTAGTCCCCTTCCAGTTAGAAATTTGTGCCTCGACCAGAGAAACCAGAAATGTAATGAACACTCAAGATACTGGGTCTTAAGATCAAAGGCCAGGCTCTCGGCAGTAATGACAGCTCCGAAGGGGACTGCGAGGTAACTACACTGCACTCCCCCTACCTACGTCCCACGGTCTGCTCCGCGCTGGGGGAGGGGAGCCTAGGGCCGGGATTCAGGTCCTTGAAGACGGGAGCCCACAGAGCTCAGGGAGGGGCAATGTGGGGCAGTGGGAGGCGAGGACTGAGTCCAGAACGAGGACCCCTTGGAGTCACCAGTTCAAAGTCACCCAGGGGCAATTGGCGAGGGCAGGGGTTGGGCTACTGAGGGGGCGGGGCTGGCTGAAAAGACTTTGGTGAGAGAAGCCAAGCGGCGCCGGGCGGCTAGCTCTACGTGTCTCAGGAGTGGCACAGACTGTGGCCATAGTCCTACCGTGGGAGGGGGGCCTTGGGCTGGGTCGGGGAGCCGCAACCCGGCGTGTTTTACCTTTTTCCTGGCCGAGGCCAATTTTTGCTGTCGGGTTTCTTCCGACATCCCGTGGGGGGGAGGGGGAGAGCGGGATATACGGGAACTCTTCAAGAGATCCCGGCAACCCCCGCGAAATTGCTTCCGCTTGCTACCGCGCAGAAGTGCAACTGAGCCAGAATAGGCGGGACCAGGGCGAGCCTAGGGAAACATAAATGTGGGCGTGGCCCCAATGCTCACAGCCCGTTGGTCAACGAGAACGATGAAAGGGAAAGGGGGCGTGGCCATGGAGCCTAGGGACCCAGAGGTGAAGTCACCACGTCAGCTGCGCACGTGCGCAGCCGCTGTCCCCGCCCACTTTGGGGAGAGGCTGTGCCGGTTCTTGCTGGGTGCGCGCGCAGCTTTCGGTGAGCCCGCGGCCTCCTTCAAGGAATTCTAGTTACCTGAAGGACCTGAGAGGACACTCTGCGGCCCCGCCCTGGAGCCTCTTGCGCCACTGAACCCCCCGCCCCGGGGGCCTCGGACTCCAGGCCTCAGGAGGTGGGCAAGGAACGGACAGCTAGGGGAAAGTGCATCATCTTACAGTCCCTTTCCTGGCTCTTCCCAGCCCTGCCCAGGCTTGTCCCAGAAATCACCTCCCGGAAGCCCCGTCCGGTCCTCAGAACCCGCCCCCTTTCTCTAGGGTTCCTTCTCGGATCCTAGCAGTGGATCCGCTGTGTCCAGCTGTGTCCAGCCCCGGCACACCTACTTCTTAGTTGCTCTTCCTCCCGCACCCCGCAGTACCCCTTTCCTTTGACAGCGAGCTCTCGTTCCAACCAGCTTTTCCCCTCACATTCCTCTCCAGGGCCGAACCGGGACTTAGCCGTAGTTACCGCGGGACCTTCAGATCCCCGGTGAGTATGTCTGTGCCCCTCCCTCGCCCTCCATGGGGTCAATCACTGCGGTCCCAGCCCTCCCCTCCATCTCCTCGGCATTCCCACAGTGCTGAGAACCTCCAGGGCGTTTCTCAATCCCAACTCTTCCATAATGTTCAAAGAAGTGCTGCCTGCCCTGGCCAGGGCCGACGACTCTTCGTCCTGTTCCCTCGCATCCCTCCTTTACTCCTGTTCACTGCTTTCTGCCCTTACCCAGCCCTGCCTTTATTTTTTATTGTTTTTTTGTTTTTTTAGACAGAGTCTCACTTTATCACCCTTGGTAGAGTGCTGTGGCATCACAGCTCACAGCAACCTTCCACTCCTGGGCTTAGGCGATTCTCTTGCCTCAGCCTCCCGAGTAGCTGGGATTACAGGCACCCGCCACAACGCCCAGCTATTTGTTGCAGTTTGGCCGGGGCCGTGTTCGAACCCGCCACCCTCAGTATATGGGGCCGACGCCCTACCCACTGAGCCACAGGCGTTGCCCGAAACATCTGAATAATTTTTATTTTATTTTCTTTATTTTTATTTTTTATGTTTATGGTCTCAAGTCCCGGGTAAAGTGCTGTGGCGTCACAGCTCACAGCAGCCTCAAACTCTTGGGCTTAAGTGATACTCTTGCCTCACCCTCCAGAGTAGCTGAGACTACAGGCGCCCGCCACAACGCCCGGCTGTTTTTTGTTGCAGTTTGGCTGGGGCGGTTCGAACCCACCACCCTCAGTATATAGGGCAGGCGCCCTACCCACTGAGCCACAGGTGACGCCCCCAGCCCTGGCTTTAAACCCACAACCCCAATGGAAAACGCTTGGCCTTTATGCTGGCCATTCCTTTTAGCTGACAAGAGTGTCTCTTCTCTGGCAAACCACCCCCAAAACTCAGCCTCCTTCTCCCATCCTCAGATGGGGTTTTCCTCCACCAACACTTTTAAATTAGATGGAGTAAGACTTTTCATTTGGGGGCAGCGCCTGTGGCTCAAAGGAGTAGGACGCTGGCCCCATATGCCAGATGTGGGGGGTTCAAACCCAGCTCTGGCCAGAAACTGCAAAAAAAAAAAAAAAAAGACTTAACATTTGTTTGTTCATTGATTAAGCAACTGCTGAGATGTAGATGTGTGTCAGACAGCTCCTACCCTCCAGGAACTACAGACTGGAGGATAAACAGGCAAAAAATAAATAAAGAAATTCCAGTACAGAATGAGCATGGTTCAGAGGGAGGAGGGCTCCCCAGAGGTTGTGAGGACAGAGGTAAGACCTGATACATAAGTTGCATTGATCCCAGATAACAGGTGGCAAGTCATACTCTGCCAAAAGCATCGGGCTGATTGAGCTTCTCTCGCTGAGAGCTCAGCACATATCCACTTTCTTTGACCTTCCTATGCTGTCTGACTCTGCAGATCATGCCTTTCTCATTGGTGTTAATTCATTCTTTCCCTTTTTAAAATAAGCTTCGTTGGCTGAGGGTAGTGACTCACATCTGTAACCCTAACATTCTGAGAGGCTGAGGCAGGAGGATTGCTTGACCCCAAGAATTTGAGGTTGCTTTGAGCTAGGCTGATGTCAGGGCACTCTAGTGCGAGGAACAGAACAAGACTCTGGCTTTATCTTTTTTTATTTTTTTCTTTGAGACAGAGTCTCACGCTGTCGCCCTGGGTAGAGTGGCGTGGTATCATCATAGTCACAGCAACCTCCAACTCTTGGACTCGAGCGATCCTCTTGCCTCAGTTTTTCTAATTTTTAGTAGACCCAGGGTCTCTCTGTTGCTCAAGCTGGTCTCGAACTGGTTAGCTCAAACAATCCACCATCCTTGGCCTCCCAGAGTGCTAGTATTACAGGCATGAGCCACTGCACCCTGCCCAAGACTCTGTCTTTAAAAAAAAGAGGCAAGGCTTCATCAAACACTTACTTTGTCCTAATCAGCTTACTTTACTTCCATCATACTGCCTGAATCCTTCCAACGACCTTAGAGGCATACACTTTATCATCCCCATTTAATAGGTGAGGCCTCTGAGTTTCAGAGAGATTAAGTCTCAGTCCAGAAATGGCAGAGCTGAAGGTCTTGAACTGAACAGTCTCACTGCAGAACCTGTGCTCTCCTTTGGACCTATTTTCAGGAGCATTTTCCTGACCTCTTGCCCTTGTTTTTCTGTGCCCACTTGGCAGGCTCCTCTCCCTTCCACTATTCCTTCAGTAAAAGGGGGTATTTTCCAGTGTTCTGCTCTCCTTTCCACTGTTTTCTTGCAACATACCTCCTCAATGGTCTCATTTCTACATCCTCAGTATTCATGACTCTCCATTTCTCTCCAGCCCTGAGCCACCTGTGGAATATTTTTGTCTTCCCACTTGCCAAGTCTAAAACCACACTCAGCATCCTAACCTGGATCACAAACCAATTCCTTCTCCAGCTGTCCCATGTTGCCAGCAGTACCCCAGGCTATCAAAATGAGCTCTGCTTTTCCTCCTTTCTAACAGCACTATGAGAGGTTGCTTTTGTTCTTTTTCACATCACTGTCTCCTCACCCATTCTACCCATGTGGAAACCCCTCTCATTCCCTCCAGCATGGGTGTTCTCTCCTGCATTAGGGCACTTGGATATGTAGTCACCCCCAGGTATCTATGAGGGATTGCTGCCAGAACCCCCCACAGATGCCAAAATGCTAGATGCTCAAGTCCCTTATATAAAATACATGGTGGCTCATGCCTGTAATCCTAGCACTCTGGGAGGCCGAGGTGGGTGGATTGCTTGAGCTCAGGAGTTCGAGACCAGTCTCTACTAAAAGTAGAAAAACTAGGCGGCACCCATAGCTCAGTGGGTAGGGTACAGGCCACATATACCGAGGCTGGTGGGTTCAAACACTGCCCGGGCCTGCTAAACAACAATGATAACTGCAATAAGAAATAGCCAGGCATTGTGACAGGTGCCTGTAAGTCCCACCTCCTTGGGAGGCTGAGGCAAGAGCACTTAAGCCCAAGAGTTTGAGGTTGCTGTGAGGTGTGACACCACAGCACCCTACTGAGGATGACATAGTGAGACTCTCTCAAAAAATAAAAAAAAAAATTAAAAAAATAAAAACAACTAGGCTCGGCACCGTAGCACAGTGGTTATGGCGCCAGCCACATGCACCGAGGCTGGTGGGTTCAAGCCCAGCTCAGGCCAGCTAAACAATAACAACTGCAACCAAAAACTAGCCAGGCATTGTGGAAGGCACCTGTAGTCCCAGCTACTTGGAAGGTTGAGGCAAGAGAATTGCTTTAAGCAGGGTGGTGCCTGTGGCTCAAATGAGTAGGGAGCCAGCCCCATATGCCAGAGGTGGCAGGTTTAAGCCCAGCCCCAGCCAAAAACTGCAAAAAAAAAAAAAAAAAAATGCTTAAGCTTAAGAGTTTGAGGTTGCTGTGCGCTTTGCTGCCACAGCACTGTACCAAGGGTGACATAGTGAAAACTGTCTCAAAAAAAATAATAAAATAAAAATAGAAAAACTAACTGGGTGTTGTGAGAGGGGCCTACAGTCCCAGCTATTGAGGAGGCTGAGGCAAAAGTTTGAGGTTGCTGTGAGCTATGATGATGGCACTCTACCGGGGGCCAACAGAGTGAAACTCTTGTCAATAAATAAATAAATAAAATGGTACAGTATTTGCATATAACCTCCTCCCGTGCATTTTATTGAGATAGAGTCTCACTGGGTCACCCTCAGTAGAGTGCTGTGGCATATTAGCTCACAGCAACCTCAAACTCTTGGGTTCAAGTGATCCTGTTGCCTCAGCCTCCTAAATAGCTGGGACTACAGGTGCCCACCACAATACCTGGCTATTTTTTAGAGACAGGGTCTCGCTCTTGCTGAGGTTGATCTCAAACTCACGAGCTTAGACAATCCACCCACCTCAGCCTCCCAAGCACTGCTTCCTGTATATTTCAAATGAGCTCTAGATTGCTTGTAAGGCACATTAATTAGATATAATACTATGTAAATAATCATTATTTGTATTTAGGGAATAATGACAAGAAACATAGTCTACATGTTCAGTACAGACAAAGGTATCCTTTTTTTTCCTGAATATTTTTAATCTGTGGTTGGTTGAATTGATGGATGTGAAACCCATAGATAAGGAGGGCTGACTATTCTGACTATTTTGTCAATACTTTGAGTTTATTGCCAAGCTAATGCCGTTCATCCTTAAAAGTTCAGCACCTTGGGCAGTGCCTGTGGCTCAGTGAGTAGGGTGCCGGCCCCATATACCGAGGGTGGCGGGTTCAAACCTGACCCCGGCCAATCTGCAAAAGTTCAGCATCCTCAGAGAAGCCTTATACCTAACCCTGGCTCAGTCTGGTTGCCCTGTTATACCTCCCTTAATACACTGTACTTCATATTAATAATTTTCAGACTTATAATTAGTTGGTTATTTATTATTCATTCCCAAATATGACAAGTATTTATCAACTACCTGCTATGTGCCTGGTACTATTGTAGACACTGCAATCAGCAGTGAAAAAAAAACAAAACAAAGTTCCTTCCTCCATGGAGTTTACCCTCCAGTGATGGAAGGTGGGCAATGAAAATAATAATGGACCAGGCTCGATGGCTCACGCCTGTAATCCTAGCATTCTGGGAAGCTGAGTTGGGTGGATTGCTTGAGCTTTGGAGTTCAAGACCAGCCTGAGCAAGAAGAATGAGACCCTACCTCTACTAAAAAATAGAAAAACTATCCCAGGTGCGGTGGCTTACGCCTATGATCCTAGCACTCTGGGAGGCCGAGGCACACAGATTGCTTGAGCTCAGGAGTTCCAGACCAGCCTGAGCAAGAGTGAGACCCCATCTCTAAAAATAGCCGGGCATTGTGGTGGGTGCCTATAGTTACTCAGGAGGCTGAGGCAAGAGGATCGCTTGAAAAAAGAAAGGGCAGTGCCTGTGGCTCAAAGGAGTAGGGTGCCATCCCCATACACCAGAGGTGGAGGGTTCAAACCCAGCCCTGGCCAAAGACTGCAAAAAAAAAAAAAGAGGATCACTTGAGCCCAAGAGTTTGAAGTTACTGTAAGCTATGATGCCATGGCACTCATTTGGATGACTGAGTGAGTCTACTGAGGGTGACAAAGTGAGACTCTCTCCCTCAAAAAAAAAAAAAAAATTAAAAAACTAGCAGGCCTTGTGGTAAGTATTTGTAGTCCCAGCTACTCGGGAAGCTGAGGCAAGAGGGTTGCTTGAGCCCAAAAGTCTAAGGTTGCTGTGAATTATGCTCTACCTAGGGTGACAGAGTAAGACTGAAGAAAAAAAAAAAAAAAAAGGAAAGAAAATAATAATAACAAAATGCATAACAGGTCAGGTGGTATGAAATGCTGTAAAATATTAGGAAAAGGGGATAGTGAGTGATGGACACATTACCATTTTAGTCAGAGTGCTCAGGGAAGGCTTTTCTGATGAGGTTACATGTGAGTAGAGCTTTATATGGTGATATCTGGAGGAAAACATAATTGTTGGATATTTCTCTTTGAGGTTAGGCCACGAATTGCATGAAGGCAGAAGGCCAGGCCTGGTGTCTTACTCATTGCTGCTCCCCTGGAGCCTTTGCCAGTGCCTTACAGATGGGCCTCAGTCACTATTTTCTGAGTGACTGGTTACAAACCAGTGACTGACCTAAAAGCAGGAACACTGTCTCCTTTGGTCTCTTCTTGTGTCACATGTAGAACAGTTCATCCAACATACATTTCTTACAGATTAGCTGTATACTAGGCACTGGTCTGGCAAGCAGAACTTAATCAGAAATGGTGAGAAAGTTCAAAGGTGAATTATAGTCCTAGAGGAGAGTTCTGTTATCTGATGAGATTATAAACCTAATGATATCACAGATTTGAGAGGGGGAACCCAAGCAGGGGACCTGGAGCAAATTCTCTGGGGTCAGATTGAAGATCAGGACAGACCCATTAATTAGAATTGGGTTTGGCTGGGAATGGAAGAAAATGTACAAATAACAGTAGAACAGTGGCTTAAACAGTCATCAGGGACCCAAGCCTCCATCTTGTTCTACCACAATCTCAAAGTGTAGCTTCTACCTTATCATCTGAGATCACTGTCAGCCCCAGTGTTGTACCCTTATTCCAGGCAGCAGGAAGGAGAAGCTGGAGGAAAGGAAGCCCTGTTTCAGGAAGGGCAATTCCAGATGTTGCATATACCATTTCAGATTAAGTTCTGCTTGCCAGAACTTAGTCATAGGGCCACATCTAATTCCAAGGGAAGTTGGGAAATGTACTCTTATCTGGAGGTGGGAGGAGGGGTAGGTGTTGGGGGACAACACATAGGCTCTGAATTGTGGTTTTCTTGCCTGTCTGGCTGATGACTTTTCTGCCACTCAGCGACCATCTCTAAAGCCTGGCCAGGCTGATGGGACTGGCGAAGAGTCTCTGCTCCTAGACATTCAGAAACTGAAGGAGAAGGAGGACACGCTGGATAAGGAGATCTACCAATTGATAACTGAGTAAGCCTTACTGGGTACCTCAAGTTGTTAAGACAACTTATTAGTGTCTGGTGACTGAAACCCAATTCATGCGCTCCCTGTGGGTGGGGTTTTCATTGTGCAGGGGAAGCTAGCCCTTCCATAGTCCTCAAGTCCCCCTTGCTTCAGCCACACGGCAAAGACTAAGCAGCCTTTGAAAGTGTGCATTTCACATTTGAGGGAATTTACATCACATACCTATCTGTGAGTCCCTCCATTATGGCCAGGGTCACATAATACCAATGTGGCTAGGGACCTGTCCCCCAGGGAAAAGGGCACATTTACCAGGAGTCAGTGAGCAGATGCCTTGGTATGCTGTAAGCTTCATGAGTGTCTCACCATCACTCTACCATTGCC
This sequence comes from Loris lydekkerianus, assembly GCA_963574355.1. Classification (NCBI taxonomy): domain Eukaryota; kingdom Metazoa; phylum Chordata; class Mammalia; order Primates; family Lorisidae; genus Loris; species Loris lydekkerianus. Next base: position 4,381 of record CAUYPK010141328.1, on the reverse strand, counting down.
TAGCACTAAGTAGGCCCTTAGCAAACATTTGTTAAACAAATGCCTCATTACCATCTGAACCTGAGGTCCTACTCAGCTTTCTTAACAATGCTGTCTCTCCCTTTCTCTCCACCACTCACCGCAGAGGCTACAGTGTGGATGAACTGGAGGACCACATTGCCCAGCTCCATGAGTACAATGACATCAAGGATGTAGGGCAGATGCTGCTGGGAAAACTAGGTGAGCAGCAGAACCCCAGAGGAACAGCAAGGGTTCAGGAGGCATCCCTTACCTAGGGGTGCTAGATTTTCTCCTTTGGTAGCCTTGTCCTCCCCCTCTCAATGCCCCACTCCTAGAATGCCCACTGAGCTTCTAGTTTCCCTGGACACCCAGCAGAGCTGCTGTGTAGCTCTTACCTGAGTTCCTGAGTTTTTCCTTAAGTACAGAGCCTGCTCTGGAGCTGCAGGCAGGTTTAAGCAGGGCTCACCACCTGCAAGACTAAAGATTAAGGGTCCCAATCTTCCAGGACCTACTCAGTAATTTCAATACTATCCATGCCTCAGGTGTCTGACTTGCAAAAGAGGCAGCAAGTACAAGTACAACACTTTGTAGATTAAATGGGTATTTTGTTCCTCTAGAGCACCAGTTCCTGTCACGACCCACAGGAACTGTATTAAAGGGCCACAGCATTAGGAAGATTGAGAACCACTGCTCTAGAGCAAGAACCTGTCTCAAGGAAAAAACAGATTTTTATTTATTTATTTTTTTTTCTTTTCTTTTTTTTTTTTTTTGGAGACAGAGTTTCACTTGGTTACCCTTGGTAGACTGCCATAGCATCTTTAGCTCACAGCAACCTCAAACTCTTGGGCTCAAGAAATCCTCTTGCCTCAGCCTCCCAAGTAGCTGGGACTATAGGCACTGGCCACAACGCCCAGCTATTTTTAGAGATGGTTTCGCCCTCTAGCTCAGGCTGGTCTCGAACTCGTGAGTACAGGCAATCCACCCACCTCAACCTCCCAGAGCACTGGGATTGCAGTTGTGAGCCACTGCGCCCAGCCAAAAAAAAAATTACATTTTAAGCTAATGACTCTAGCTGCTGTTTGTAGAGGATGGTTTCAAGGGGAGCTATGTTTCATTCCTCTGCAAAATAGGGTGAGAGCTCCAGGAGTCTTCCTAGGTCAAGCATGGTGGCTCATGCCTATAACCCAGCACTGTGGGAAGCCAAGGCAGGCGGATTGCCTGAGGAGTTCAAGACCAGCCTGAACAACATCAAGACTCCATCTCTAAAACTAGCCTGGATGGGCTGGGCATAGGGGCTCATGCCTGTTATCTTAGCACTTGGGAGGCTGAGGTGGGGGGATTGCCTGAGCTCCTGGGTTTGAGACTAGCCTGAGCCAGAACGCAACTTCATCTCTAAAAATAGCCAGGTGTTTGGGGGGGGGGGACGCCCATAGTCCCAGCTACTCTGGAGGCTGAGGCAAGAGAATCACTCAAGCTCAAGAGTTTGAGGTTGCTGCAAGCTATGATGCCGTAGCACTTTACCAAGAGCAACAAAGTGAGATTTTATCTCAAAAAAAAAAAAAAAACTAGCCAGGCATAGTGGTGGGTACTTGTAGTCTCAGCTACTTAGGAGTCTGAGGCAAGAGTATCGCTTAAGACCAAGAGTTTGAGGTTGCTGTGAGCTGTAACACCACAGCACTCTACCCAGGGCAACAAAGCAACATTCTGTCTCCGAAAAGAAGAAAAAGCACTGAATACAGAGCAGGGCACATAGAGGAGCCCAGGTATGGGCTATTAACGTGGGGTGTCCAGGCAGGGCACCCAGGGAGCCACCTGAAGAAATAGCAAGGAAGTTACATTGGCCAGTTAGGCATGGTGCAGGTGTGGGCACTGGCTTGAAGCCAGAAATGTTGGTCCTTGGTGGGTAAGAGCAGTGATGCTGGCCCAGGGCTTTGACATACTCATCCTTCTTTTCTTTTTTTTTTTTTTTTTTCCCAAGACAGAGTCTCACTATGTCACCCTCGGTAGAATGCCATGGCGTAACAGCAACCCTAAAATCTTGGGCCTAAGCTATTCTCTTGCCTCAGCCTCCCAAGTTCTTTATTCTTTTTTTTGAGACAGTCTCACTATGGCACCCTCAGTAGAGTGCTATGTCATCACAGCTCACAGCAACCTCAAACTCTTGGGCTTAAGCAATTCTTTTACCTCAGCCTCCCAAATAGCTAGGACTACAGGCATCCGCTACAGCACCTGGCTAGTTTTTGTTTTTTGGCAGAGACAGAGTCTCACTTTATCTATCGCCCTCTGTGGAGTGCTGGGGCATCACACAGCTCACAGCAACCTCCAACTCCTGGGCTTAGGCAATTTTCTTGCCTCCGCCTCCCAAGTAGCTAGAACTACAGGTGCCCGCCACAAAGCCTGGCTATTTTTTTGTTGCAGTTTGACCAGGTCTGGGTTCAAACCCACCACCATCCGTGTATGGGGCCAGCGCCCTACCCACTGAGCCACAGGTGCCACCCCCCCCACACACACACTAGTTTTTTGTTGTTGTTGCAGTTGTCATCATTTTAGCTGGCCCAGGCCAGGTTCAAACCTGCCAGTCTCAGTGTATGTGGCCAGCGTCCTGTTGACTGAGCTGGGAGCACTGCCACTTCTTTCTTTTCTTTCAGCTGTCATCCGAGGTGTTACCACCAAAGAGTTGTATCCAGAATTTGGTCTGGACATGAATGACTGAGCAGGAGTTTATAGCCCCTCTTCCATGGCCCAGAGGGACAGGCAGGTGTGGACATGAGAAGCTGTGAGAGCCCAGCCAGCACACTTCCAGAGTTTCCAACAAGAAAATGCCAGAAGCCCTTTTCTAGAGAGCCCAAGGGGCTCTTGAGCTCAAGCGATTCTCTTGCCTCATCCTCTTTCTAGAGAAGAATGGGGCAGGGAGGAAGGGATGTTCCCAGTGATACCTGTGTAGGGTATGTGTATCTTATTTGTCAATAAACATGTCTATATTCTGAGTTTCTCTTCTCTGATAGCCCCAGTCATATCCAAGAGAAAGAGGGCCAGCTTTGGATTAAAACAGGCTTACATGCACCAGGCATTGTGCTAGGTACCTTACATCCATTATCTGATGCTTACCCCCATCCTACTGGGAATTAGTCTTACTCTCCCCATCTTACAGATGCAGACGTTGAGGCTCGGAGGGGCAAAGTGACTTACCCAAGGTCACACACAGCAGTAAGCGGCAGAGCAGGGATTTGAGCCCAAGTCTGACTCTGAAGCCTGTGCTTTGCAATATGCATTTTTGGGTTAAAGAGGCAGGTACAGCTGAGAGTAAAAAATTGTGACATTGGGAAGAATTCCTCCCTTGTAAGTCAATGTGTGGAATAAGGGTTCCAGTGTCCAGTTGAAATTCTCTGCCAGGCAAGGTGAGCTGTCATCATTTTTCACTGTGTTGCTTATCATGAATAATCCCTGACAGCAAAAGGGAAGCCAAGTGATCCAGAATGGCAGAATTGCACACTGGCCTGGCTCAGCGTTCTATCCCCCAGCTTCCCCTCTGGACCTGTCCCTGCTGGATGTTCTCTGGAGATTTTGGGTTGGATTGGCATTGCTTAGGAACAGCCTATTGGGAAATGAGGGAAGTATCGTATCTAAAAACCAGCCATGCAAGTTGGACCTGGTTTTGAACCCCAACTCTGCCCACTACTGAGCAATGTGACCAGAGGCAACTGACTTGGCCTCTATAAAGTGGCAACAATAGTAGCACTGTGTTCAGCAGGGCAGTTACCATTAGCTGCCTCAAACAGTCCCCAAGCCTCCATGGCTGACCACAATAAAGGTCTATTTGTTTCGAGTCTGATGAGCGTCTGCTAGCCCTCTTCCATTTTGTAGCTATATGGCCAGAACATGTGGCCACCACTGCAGCAGGGAAAGAGAAAACACATCAACTCCAAACTGATTCCCCCAATCTGGTAGCCATGACTTCTGCTACAATTAGCCATGTGGCCCAAACTGCCCATGAGAGAGGCTAGGAAATGAGGGTGAGTGCAAGGATATTTGAGGGGGAACACTTGTCTCAGCCGCAAGGACCTACCTTCAAAGGGTTTATTGAGTGTTTGGTGAGCAACTTTAGAGGGCTCAGCTCCTAGGACTTGGCTGGACAGCAAAACATTCCCCCTAGTGACCTGTCTGCCTCTATCTGCTCTTCTAGATTCACCTCAAAAGCCCCTGTGACTGGTGGCGCCTGTGGCTCAGTGAGTAGGGCGCCAGCCCCATATACCGAGGGTGGCGGGTTCAGACCCAGCCCCGGCAGAACTGCAAAGAAAAAATAGCCGGGCGTTGTGGCGGGCGCCTGTAGTCCCAGCTGCTGGGGAGGCTGAGGCAGGAGAATCGCGGAAGCCCAAGAGCT
>CAUYPK010141321.1:0-47665 GCA_963574355.1 Loris lydekkerianus | reverse complement strand
CACAGTAAGTAAAGCAAGCAGACAGCCCTCAGAATGGGAGAAGATATTTGCAGGTTATGTCTCCGACAAAGGTTTAATAACCAGAATCCACAGAGAACTCAAACGTATAAGCAAGAGAAGAACAAGTGATCCCATCACAGGCTGGGCAAGGGACTTCTCTGAAGAAGAAAGGCGCACAGCCTATAGACATCTGAAAAAATGCTCATCATCGTTAATCATCAGAGAAATGCAAATCAAAACTACCTTGAAATACCATCAAACTCCAGTAAGATTAGCTCATATCACAAAATCCCAAGACCAGAGTTGTTGGCATGGATGTGGAGAAAAGGGAACACTTCTGCACTGCTGGTGAGAATGCAAATTAATACATTCCTTCTGGAAAGATGTTTGAAGAACACTTAGAGATCTAAAAATAGACCTGCCATTCAATCCTATAATTTCTCTACTAGGTATATACCCAGAAGACCAAAAATCACATTACAACAAAGATATTTGCACCAGAATGTTTATTGCAGCCCAATTCACAATTGCTAATGGAAATTAGCACAAATGCCTATCCATTCATGAATGGATTAATGAACTGTGGTATATGTACACCCTGGAATATTATGCAGCCTGAAAGCAAGATGGAGACTTGACCTTGTTCATGTTACATGGATGGAGCTGGAACATATTCTTCTTAGTAAAGTATCTCAAGAATGGAAGAAAAAGTATCCAATGTACTCAGGCCTACTATGAAACCAATTTTTGGCTTTCATATGAAGGCTATAAACCAGTTATAACCTAAGAATATGGGGAATGGGGAGAGAGGGGGGAAGAAGGGGAGAGAATGGGTGGAGGGAGGGTGATTGGTGCGATTACACCTGCAGTGCATCTTACAAGGGTACATGTGAAACTTAGTAAATGTAGAATATAATTGTCTTAACACAATAACTAAGAAAATGCCAGGAAGGCTGTATTAACCAGTGTGATGAAAATTTGTCAAACTGTTTATAAAACCAATGTATGGTGCCCCATGATTGCATTAATGTACACAGCTATGATTTAATATTAATAAAAAAATTATTAAGAAAGATAAAAACAGAAAAAAACTATCATTTATTCTCCTACATATTTGCATCAAATTAAGACATTTTATAAGGGGTTCATAGCATATAACAAGTACAGAAATTATTTCTATCCTTTAGACAGCAAGATTTTAACAGATTTTCAAATGTGAAATTAAGATTAAAAGTGTTTCTATGAAGATGACAGGCAAAGGGCCAATAAACACATGCAAAAATGCTCATCATTTTTAATCATCAGATAAATGAAAATCAAAACCATTTTTAGATATCACCTAACTCCAGTAAGAGTAGCCCACATCACAAAATCCCCAAACTGCAGATCAAATGCACAGCAGAAAGACTATAGTTAATGATATTGTACCATATGTTGAAAATTTGCTAAGAGGTAAGTTTTATGTGCTCTTAACACACACGTACACGCACACACACACACACAAAGAAAGAAACTATATAAGGTGATGGGTATGTTAACTTGCTTACCTGTAGTAATCTTTCACTATGTATATGTATATAAAAATTAAGCAAAAAATTAACTGAGGGACTATAAAAGAAAAAAATTAAATAATTTTATACTACCGAACTTAACTGTTATACATATACATAGTCATAATTATATTAAAATGGAATGTGATCAAAGCAAGAATTACAATGTAATACATTGGATCTTAGATGGCTGTGAAGTGCCAAAACAATGCTATCTGTGAATACCTACACTTTTTTTTTAACCAATGATGTCCCTAGACTTCTGCTACACCTGGAAATTGCTAAGATAGATGATTGCGAAGCCATACTTGCCCTCAATGCTCAGCTTATTCAGCTTCTCCAATCACACCTCAGAAACAGCGACCACTCTAGAACCGATTCTTGACTCTTTACATTCTTCTTAGAATATGTCTGCAAGAACCTAAAGCTACAAAAGATGTTTGTTTCCTCCTATTGTGTAAAGCAACATACCATGAATCCTCTGGAGTACCTTCTCTCAGAGTCAATAAATCTGATTTTGTCAGACTATTGGCTTCTTCCTAGTCTTGGCTGATTAGACTGTAACAAAATAACTATATATCTTTTCTAGAAAAGTCTTTATTTCTCTTTCATGTATGAAACTTAGTTTTATAGGATATAAAATTGTAGACTGGTAGTGTTCTGATTAAGATGACTGAAGATGAGGCCCCAATTCATTCTGGTTTGTAAGATCACAGTTGAGAAATGGCAGTTAGCCTGGTGGGTTTTCCTTGGTAAGGAAAGGTAAGGTTTTCCTTGGTTACTTGATGTGTTCTATCAATTAACACAGACAGTGGGTTTTCCTTGGTAAGGAAAGGTAAGGTTTTCCTTGGTTACTTGATGTGTTCTATCAATTAACATGGACAGTCTGAATGCCCCCCTCAAAAGCCACAGGCTGGCAGAATGAATGAAAAAAAACATAAGCAAAGTATTTTTTTTCTTCTGGAAACATATCAAACACACAAGGATTGACATGGACACAGGTGAAAGGATAGAACAAAAAAATTGTTCAAGTAGGAAAAAAAAAAGTAGGCATAGCTATTCTAATAACAGATAAAAGATAAAATCAGATAAATGTAAAAGAAAAAGACAAAGATGGTTATTAGATAATGGTAATAATGGTAAAAGGAACAATTCAACAAGAAGACATAATAATCCTAAATATACCATATATACTCGAGTATAAGCCGAGTTTTTTCCGGCACAAAATTTGTGCCAAAAAACCCGAACTTGGCTTATACTCGGGTCATACAGGTTATTTGATTCGGTGCGCGTGCACCTAATCAAATGCACGTAGTCTCCAGTCGTCTTCTGCTGTCTGCTTAAGGAGGCGGTTTTCTGCACTTTATTTAAAGTTTTAAAGTTGTTGCTAGTTTACAGTTTTTCTTTAGCAATAGATATTGAAAAGCATTTAACCTACTGATTCCTCAATTATTGTAATTATTTTGGGTATATATTTTTATTTTTGAAATTTACCAGTGGCTGCTGCATTTTCCACCTAGGCTTATACTCGAGTCACTAAGTTTCCCAGTTTTTAGGGTAAAATTAAGGGGGTCGGCTTATACTTGGGTCGACTTATACTCGAGTATATATGGTATTTTCTTTTATCTGTTTCCTTGCCCTAATTTTCCTTTCACTTCCTCTTGCTCTTTAAGTTATCATGCCTCTGGCCTAGGGTTTTGATCTGTCCTGTTTGTACTAGACCAGAAGGATGAGAAGATTAAAGAGCAAGAATGGAAAAAAGATTTTTTTTTTTTTTTTTAAGAAGAAAACAAAAGAGAAAGGAGAGGTGGGGTGAGTAAAAGGGAATATTGATGAAAAGAAGAGAGGCACAGAAAGAGGGAGACAGGGCAATATAGGTGTACAGTAGGGTACTTTGACCCAACCTTAAAAACCCCCAGCCTCTAGGGGTACCAGGTTAGGTGGTTCCCTTGGGTTCAGGAGCTCTTTGCCCACCTGTTCAGACATAGTACCCCACCTCTACCAAGTAGAGAGGAAAGATAAAAATGGTATAAATCAAACTAAAACAATGAAACAAAATTTTGCAGGATAAAATTGGGGGTAAATCCAAATAATTAGGGGTAGAAACACTAGCAAAAATGAAGGTCTAATTGTTAAAGAAGGCAACAATGGAAAATTACATTTAAACTTGAAAAATGAAGAAAGAAAGAAAGAAAAAAATCTAGAGGGAAAATGTTGAAATTAAAAAAACAAAAACAAAAAACAAACAAACAAAGAAAATCCCAGAAAGACAAAGTAGTATATATATCTTGCTGAATATTATCTGGCAGCAGGTGATCTTCTGGGGTATGAGATGTTAATCACAATGCTGATAGACCTGTACGAGATGGAGATTGGAGGACTCTGCTTATTTCTCAAACCCTTCAGGATGTAGGGCCTAAATCTCTCCTCAGCCTGCTTAAAAGGCACTTTATACTATTAAACTTGGCTAAGCAGAAGCTTTCTCAGGAAAGCACCTGTTGCTGAGATCACTCCCAAAGTGGCTGCTGGCTTATCCAGTGTGCCAAAACCAATCTCACTCTGTGCCCCCGAGGGCCAAGGCTATAAGGCATATTTGTCCACACCTTCAGGCTGCTCAGTCACTAGATTAGTTGCTCCCACCTGATCCTTGGTCTGCGACCCTGAGGGTGGAGCTTGCTGGGGCTCTGCGCTGCCCACAACTGAACACTATTAGCTCCGTGTGGCTTCGGGGCTCAGTCCGGGTCCCTAGACAATGCTTAAAGTCCTCCGCACTCTTGCCCAACTTCTCCCAAGGTAGTTCAAATGAGTCCCCAAGTCCATAAAAAATACAAAGCAGCGCACAGGTAAAACCTTACCAGTTTGCACTGGTGCTGTACTTACAGCTGCTGGCGGGATTAGATGGAATGAACACACGTAACCACTTGCCAGTTCTCCACTGCTTTTGTCTTCCTCATGGGATCCAGAAGTCTTTTGCAGACTTCCTGTGCCCCCAAAGGCATGTTTCTGGAGTCTTTTCTCCCCAGTCTCACCATGCTCAGTTGCAAGGAAGCTATTACTCGACCACCATCTTACTCCTCCCCTCTGATTTTACATTCTTACCAGCAGGACAACAAGGGCTCCAATTTCTCCACTTCCTTATCAACATTTGTTATTTTTTTGTTTTATTAATAATAGCCATTCTATTTGTTGGGTAATGGGAATGAATTTGTTGTTTGTTCTTTCATTCCTCCTAGTTTAGTCTTTGTTACGAAAGTAATTTAGTTTCTTTAATTTTTTTAAAGTTCTATCACTTCTCTGAAGTTTTCTAATTATGACTTAATGTTGCTCTTTTATATCTTTCATCATTTTTTCAAATCCTATAACTCATTTTGAAATAGGATGTTATAGTTTTGATCTATTTGAGGGGCATATTTTTCTGTAAATATATTAAAATCTTATTCAAATATAGGGACATACTTTTGTATAAAATAATATATACCTTTAAAAAATATGTTATTGAAGACTTAGGAATTCTAAAATAATATTGAGTAATTGTAATTTCTGTTTTAACTCACAAGTACTTACAGAGAACCTTTTATTTCTGCAACACAGATATATTGAACTATATCGTATTCTCAAGAACCATATAATAGAGACAAATTATTATGGCAGAATTTCATGAGTTTTAAGAGTTCCAGAACAAAATATCACAAAAGTTAGAATTGTGAATAAGACATACTTGTATAATAGTAGCTACCATGTATTGTGTGGTAGGCTTGAGTATCAAATATTGGATTTTGGTATTTGTTTAATTTTGACAATTGAAGCATCAAATGTGACACTTGAAAATTCAGATATGCTGTATATGGTGTGATGTACATTATGCAGCAGTGGCAATTTTATGTTGCTATTAATGGTTGTCTGCACATCAAACTGAAAATATGGGTTAACAACTGATAAAGCTATAGAGTCATTATTCTTCATAATTTATATCAGAAATCATAAGGTTTCCAGTTTTTTCTTTGTAATACGATTTTTTGAGGAAGCTAGCAAGACATATATTGGCACAAGGCTGTTTTAGTGTAATTTCTCTTTTTCACGTTATAGAAGAAATGTTTGTGTCTGTTAATTTAATTGCAAACACATAGCATTGGTTGGCATTTGTTTTGAAGTGGGTAGACTGGTCCATTTTAAAGTTACTATTTTTTGTTTTCAATTCTGAAGAATTTGATGTATAAGGATGGTGGTATTAAGCATATTAATGACAGGATCTTTTCTTTGGGAAAGGTAATAGAAGGTGATCGAGATTAGGATGGTAGACAAATTATATTTCTCTTTCTGTTTTACTTACCTTTTAATAAGAGTGGTCTTATTAAAGACTTAAAATGCTTTTGCGCCTGTTGAATACAATAAACAATGCTTAAAAGCTATCATTAATGCTTTTATATTATTATTTTTTTCAAGCGGATTTTGGAGTATCAGCTAAGAACACAAGGACAATTCAAAGAAGAGATTCATTTATTGGCACACCATATTGGTATGTATTTGGTTTTATGAATTTATAGTATTATGTTAGCAGTGGGGTAGAGAACTGGTGGTCTTCTGGATCCTTAAGTGTGGGCTTTTGATTGAATCCAAACTTTACAGAACAAATCTTTTAAATAAAGAGATTTCTTCTTTGAAGTTTGGATTTGATCAAGGGGGTATACTTGAGGATCTGGAGGACTCACCCATCCCTATGTAGCTTATGATCACTGTTCTTAAGTTAAACATCTTGACTTTTAATTCTCTGTCTTTACAGGATGGCTCCTGAAGTAGTCATGTGTGAAACATCTAAGGACAGACCCTATGACTACAAAGCTGATGTTTGGTCTCTGGGTATCACTTTAATAGAAATGGCTGAGATAGAACCACCTCATCATGAATTAAATCCAATGAGAGTCCTTCTAAAAATAGCAAAGTCTGAGCCCCCTACATTAGCACAGCCATCAAAATGGTAAAATATTCTACAAAGCTTATTAAGAAGTAAAACTTGATGTTTTATTCTCATAATTTTCTGAGGATATTTACACTTGGGTACATGGTACCAAGACTATATGAATTACATACACTCTGTGAAGCCAAGGCGGGAGTTCAGAAGTTCAAGACCAGCCTGAACAAGATTGAAACCCTGCTTCTACTAAAAAAAAAAAAAGTAGAAAATTTAGCTGGGCGTTAGCAGGCATCTATAGTTCCAGCTACTCAGGAGGCAGAGGCAAGAGAATCACTTGAGCCTGAGAGTTTGAGGTTGATGTTAGTTATGATGATGCCACAGCACTTTATCCAGGGCTACAGAGTGAGACCCTGCCTCAAAAAATAAAAACAAAACAAAACAAAATGAAAACACTACATGAATCACAAAACTGATTTGTGATATATTTTTCTTAAAGACCATAAAAACTCTTTAACTTTTCCTATATAGCTGAAAATGCGAATAATTTGAGTTCTATATTAAAAAAGGTATTTTCTATGAACTTAGGCTGATGCCAAGGCTCTAACCTGGGCAACAGAGGGAGACACTGTTTCATAAAAGCAAAAAAGTATTTTCTGTGCTATGAGAAAGACATATACACGACTATAATTAAGCTATATTTGTGGAATTTATTAGAAGAATTTTTGTGATTTTTGGCATAGTCATGAATTTATGGCTATATCTCCATGACTTTGTACCTACTTACATATACGTCTAACATGTATTTACAGATGAATAAATTTTATAAAATCTTCCTAGTCTCATCAGCTAGTTTTCTTTTGTTACTACTGATACATACATAATGAGACTTCTTTGTAATTTATCAAGCAGTTTTGTTTGAGTTGATTAATAAGAAAGTAAAATAGAATGTCATGGTTTAAATTTTATTTTGAAGGTCTTCAAATTTTAAGGACTTTCTAAAGAAATGCTTGGAAAAGAATGTGGATGCCAGGTGGAACACATCTCAGCTACTTCAGGTAGGATATAACTGGGATGAGAGAAGCAAAACTTAATTATTTTAACATCTCTTTAAGAAGAATACAGTTTCACGGGGATGCTGTCTAGAGGCACTCAGAATGGTGCAGCGTTTGACATAACGTCATAGGTTTTCCTACAATACAGCCTCTAACAAAACCAGGCTGTCCTGAACCCCTGGTAATAGAATTGTTTACCTTTATACCAAGAAGGTTGGGAAAGCACCAAAATCTGCATGTGACCTATGCCCAGGCAGACTTCAAGGGGTTCGCGCTATGAGAAGTCTTAGGACGTTGTCTAAAACAAAAAAACATGTCAGCAGGGCCTATGGTGGTTCGATGTGTGCTAAATGTGTTCATGATAGGATCAAGCGTGCTTTCCTTATTGAGGAGCAGAAAATCGTTTCTAAAGTGTTTAAATAAGAAAATGAAGCTTTTTTGAATAATAAAGTTTAAAAGCCTTAAAAAAAAAAAGAAGAGGGCAGCGCCTGTGGCTCAAAGGTAGGGCACCGGCCCCATATGCTGGATGTGGTGGGTTCAAACAGCCCTGGCCAAAAACTGCAAAAAAAAAAGAAGAAGAAGAATACTTTCAGATTAATTCAATGTGCTCTCTTTCTACTTGAGTTTTCTTTGGAAAGTCAAAATGATGGTGGTTAATGTTTGCTTTACAGTTCTGCTATTAATAATAGGCATTCAGCTTAAAAGTCATACTTCCTGCAATTTTTTGATTTAATTTAATTGTTCTTTTCATTTTGTTAGTTATTTCCATTATGTTTCTCCAGTTCTAGAAAGTAAGCACCTTGGGTGCAGGGGCCATGAGCTAATTAATTTTTTTTTTTTATCTTACATTGAGGGTGAGTATTCAGTAAATATTGTTGACTTTAAAAAAATGATATTAAGGCCAGGCATGGTGGCTCATGCCTGTAATCCTAGCACTGTGGGAGGCCGAGGTGGGTGTATTGCTTGAGCTCACGAGTTTGAGACCAGCCGGAGCAAAAGCGAGACCCCCGTTTCTACTAAAAATAGAGAAACTGAGGCAAAATCACTTTAGCCCAAGAGTTAAAGGTTGCTGTGATCTATGACACCACAGCATTCTACCCAGGGTGAGAGCTTGAGGCTCTTATCTGGGGAAAAAAAAAAAAAAAAGATATTAAAGTTACTGGATAAATTTATTTTTGGTTTGCAGCAGGACCTGTGTTGAATATATTAAATAACAATTTGTCAAATAATTAACATTGTAGACAAACAAATAGAATGACAGCTCTGGAGACAATTAGTATTAGGTTGAGTTACTGTAGAACTTCTGCATTATATTATTTTAGGTTGACCTGTTTATCTGAGGGGAAAACGCAGGAAAAATTGCCTCATTGTATGCAACAAGTTTAATCCCTAAAACACACTTTCTAATTATTTGTTTGTTGTCTAGGCTGGAGTGCAGTGTCATTGTCACATAGTTCACTATAAGCTCAAAATTCCTGGGCTCAATTGATCCTTTGGCCTCAGCTTCCACAGTACCTGGGACTTCCGTCACATGCTGCCATACTTGGCTATAGTTTTTGTATTTTTTGTATAGATGGGTTCTTAATGTATTGCTCAGGCTGCTTGAACTGGTGGCCTAAAGCCATCCTCTTGCCTTGGCCTCCCAAAGTGCTGGGACTACTGGCATGAGTCACTGTGCCTGACCCATGCTTTGTATTATTTTTTTGCTACCCCCACATTTGAAGATCTCTTTATGCAGAGATGATTAAAATGTGTTCTTAGTCTCGAGATTATCAGAATCATGCCCCAAACACAGGTATTCCTAGACACTCATTCACAGACCTCTAAAGATTTTAGAATATTGAGGCTTTGATAGGATTTTTTTGATAGGATAGATTGTTGTTACTTTTTTAGAATTAATACTGTACTCACTTGAAACTTGCTTTAAATTTAAACTTATATTTTCGATTTTGAAATTTTCAAACTTTCGGTAAAGTGCATGTACCTACTACCCAGGCGTAACAATTCTTATTCTGACAGATTACAGATCTAGTCGTAGGCCATCCTGCAGCTTTTGCTCCGTCCCCCTTCCCTTTTTCCTTCTGAGATGTAATGTTATCTGATGTTGTCTGTCTTTTTCCTGCCCACATTTTTGTATTTTTACCAAATAAAAATGTGTTTTTGTGTGCTTTTGAAACTTAGTTTACAAGCAGGTATTTCAGTTGTTACTGAGTATTCTCTTTTTAATGATTAATAGCATCCCTTTGTTACTGTTGATTCCAACAAACCAATCCGAGAATTGATTGCAGAGGCAAAGGCTGAAGTAACAGAAGAAGTTGAAGATGGCAAAGAGGAAGATGATGATGAGGAACCAGAAAATTCTCTGGTTAGTATTTAGAAAGGAAATTTCATTTAGTTCATTTTTATAGGTATCTAAGGATTGATAGGTGGCAGTGCAAAACCTTTAATTACAGAGGTGAAGATTAGTAGCAAAGTTACTCCTTACTACACATTTTTGTTATATTATGTGAAGAATTGTCAATTCTTTAATTTTTATAACTTCAGCAACATTTTCTGAATAGAAATACTAAATCATCACATATATGTAAACATTGTTTTGGTCACCATCTTGAAGTCATTGTTTAACACTAAAATGTATATAATCTTTTCTAGCCAATACCTGCAAGTAAGCGTGCCTCTTCTGACCTTAGTATTGCCAGCTCTGAAGAAGATAAACTTTCACAAAATGCTTGTATTTTGGAATCTGTCTCAGAAAAGACAGAACATAATACTTCTGAAGATAAATTCAAAAACAAAGTACTTACTGAAAAACCTACCACTGATGAACCTGAAAAGGCTATGGATGGAATTAATGAACATGTTAACAATGCTCATTTAGAAGCCATGGCTGAACTGAATGATAGAACAACAATAATCAAAGAGAATGGAAGAGAGGAGAAGAGACCTAAGCTTGAAAATCTACCTGATTCAGAAGACCAAGGAACTATGATCACTCATTTAGTCAGTGAAGGAAAAGAGAATAATGTAATGATAACTTCAGAAAGAAACATGGAAGATAATCTAAAATCTGAAGAAGAAAGGGATCAGGAAGAGCAACAGATATTTGATAATAGGCATATAACATCCAAAGAAATTAAAGATACTACTATTCAAATAACAGATTTAGTTTCTCAAGAGACTGGAGAAAAAGAGGCAGATACTCAGACAATTGATAGTGAGATTAGGCTTAAAAAGGAAGACAGCCAAGAGGAATTGAGAAAAGATGACGAAACTCAAAAAGATGTGATCAGCGACATGAATAATATTATAGGAATAAATGAGGCTGTGGATGTTCAGAAGGTTGTCGAAAACATTGCTGAGGATACTCGGAGTAATGATGGGAAAGAAGTGGTTGAAGTAGGCCAGAAATTAATAAACAAGCCTGAGGAGGATCCTGAGGCTGCTGGTACTAAGGAAGTTTCTGTTAAAGAAATAGTTGACGCTAACGAGATAGATCAAGAATCTGCAGAAGCTAAAAATAAGGAACAATTAATCAACAGTTCAGAGAACATATCGGAGACCATTGAGGAACCAGGGACAAATGAGGTTGAAGAAATTACTGAGTCAAGTGGCATAGAACTAGAGTTTCGAAGTGTAGTGGCTGATGCTGACCAGCAGGCTTTAGGAAGTGAAACTGGGGATGCTCATAAAACTACTTCTCAGATAGACACAGAAAAAGAGGAAATCCCGTGTGAAGTGCCAATTAAAACAGAACCTCACGTTACTGCGGCTTCACAGCCCAGTGAACCACAGCCTGTTCCAATACCCAGTATTAATATCAACTCTGGAGATGGAGAAAATAAAGGAGAAGTAGGTGCTTTGTCAACAACTGAAACTGTGCTGCCTCCAGAATCCGAGAATCAAAAGGAAAATGATACTGATTCAGGCACTGGTTCTACTGCTGATAACAGTAGCATTGATTTGAATTTATCCATTTCTAGCTTCCTGAGCAAAACTAAAGACAGTGGATCAATATCTTTACAAGTAAGTGTATTTAAGTTCTTGTTTGGGATTTTCTTTGCTACTTTGGCAATTCAGAGTTTATGTAAAATTCATGTGCTGAAAATAAAATAGAATTAAATCAATGTAGTATTAATCCTGTAAATCAGCGGTTCTCAACCTGTGGGTCGTGACCCCTTTTTAACAACAGAAGTACATTGCAGCATTAGGAAGGTTGAGAACCACTGCTGTAAATACTTACACAGCTTATGAAGGCAGTCAATTAAAAAGAATTAAGGAGAGATTCTGGATGTAATCTTTAGATTTTTTGGTAGGACCTATTTTTGTAAGTAATATAAATAAACAGTACAATATTGATGCTTGGTGTGATTTAGGTATTTTTATTGCCTATACCTGGATGTGACTTTAACAAAAATCAATAATATATGAAAAATGGAGAAATTGAAAGAATGCTCTCTTTTTAAGCATGTTCAAGGTGTAAACAATTCTTGACTTACCACTGACTCATAAAGTTACACAGACATTGTTACTGCCATGAGAACCATTGTGGGGAAAACAGACAAAACCAAACACTGAAACTTAATACACTTACAGATTTTGGAGTGTAATTCTCAAATCTTAGTTTGCTTGGGATACCAGTGGAAGCTATGTAGAAATCGGAGATAATTCCAGATAATTAGAATTTTTAACAGAAGATCCCATGAAATTCTAATATAGGTGAGCTATGTTCTACCCTTTAGAAAATACTTCTTAGAGACTCTTGGTTGATAAGTAGCAGAAGAGAAGACAGAAAAGCAGGAATAGCCTAGGAAAACTGACTTTAGGGACTCTAGGGCATGACTGATAAACCTGCCTATCTGCCCCAGATTATTACATTTACAATAGAACTTCCATAGTTGATTTCCTGCTTAAGTTGACCTAATTTTCATAGACCAGACATTTGCCACATGTACTTATCAGTACAGTAGGCCTAGTTCCTCACGTTGACTACCTCTGTGTGTTGACCAGTTTGTTACAGTCCTTTCAGTAGTTAATTTATAGAGGTTCTACAGTATTTCCTGGATTTTCTTCTTTTTTTCAATTTACTTTGTTTCACTGGCTGAAGTTTTACCAATCTAAAATTCATTCATTCATTCAGCTTCTTTAAAATGTAAATGCTTAGTATAAATTAAAATATTAATTGTGGGATGTTAGTAAAAGCTGAAGAAATGTGAAGCTTGTAGGTAAAGGGGAGATAGATGTATTTTGTAGAGCATGGCAGTTTTAGATTTCAGAAGAAGCCTACCATAGTCCAGGGCTTAGGAAGAGGAACATGAGGATATTGGAACCTTGAAGAATAGAATTTTAAGTGGAGAGGTTGTAGAAAGGTTATTGGAAGGTGCCAAATACAAACTGTTCACAATTCTTTTTTTTTTTTTTTGAGGTGAAGTCTTACTCTGGTTGCTGCAACCTCAAACTCTGGGTTCAAACAGTCCTCCTGCATAGCTGGGACTATAGGTGCATGCCACCATGTCCATCGTTTTCCTATTTTATGTAGAGATGAGGTCTTGCTATATTGCTTAGGTTGGTCTCAAACATGTGGCCTCAAGTTATCTCTCCCTTTGGCCTCCCAAAGTGCCTCGTGCTTGACCAGATCTGGTACTTTTAGGGTACAATAGAAGTGCTCTCTTTCTACTAAGAACACACACTTTCATCTCTGTCTGTGCAGTGGAGGAGAGCTGTTAATAATATTGTTACTGATTAAATATGTTTTTATTCCCAGTCTTGACTCTTAGCAGTGTTTAAAAATTACTTGAGCACTTTTTCAAAAAGTAGATTCCTAGCCACTACCAGACTTAATTGATTAAAGGGATGAGCCCTGGAATTCAGTTTTTAGTGTTTTGTCAGTGAAAATGCAGAGGAATCTGAGAATTTACAAAATGAACAGTTGAAAAAAAAATGGCTAACATGTAAAAGTTGTACTAATTACTCATTTATGTCAATTGCTCATTATTTTGTCTAATGATGTGATGTCATAAAAGTTGTATGTCATCAAAAGGTATTCATATGTAAGCCAGATGAAGTTTCAGGTGATATAATTGGTTTCACACATGAGTCCTATTTCTATTAATATGTGTAGTTTTCGTTGCTTTTGACTTGTGTTTTTAAAAGAGGAAAGTGTTCTCTACCTTCAGTATTACACATATACAGTCTAATTAAAATAAAATTTCACTCAGGAAACAAGAAGACAAAAGAAAACATTGAAGAAAACACGCAAATTTATTGTTGATGGTGTAGAAGTTAGTGTAACAACGTCGAAGATAGTTACAGATAGTGATTCCAAAACTGAAGAGTTGAGGTTTCTTAGGTGAGTAGAGAAACAATTAATTAAAACTGATTTGTATTTTTCAGTCTCTTAAAAATAGGGAAATAAGGTAAATTCTTCTCTGACTTTGGCTTATTCTTTTACTTTAAAAAAATTTTTAAGCTTTTTTTTTTAAGTATTACTTCAAAGGTATAATTTTTACTGTCTTTATTATCATTACCATTAAATTTCATCAGACGTCAGGAACTGCGGGAATTAAGATTTCTTCAAAAAGAAGAGCAAAGAGCCCAACAGCAGCTTAACGGTAAACTGCAGCAACAACGAGAACAAATTTTCCGTCGCTTTGAGCAGGAAATGATGGTAAAGTCTTAGATTTGTATAACATTTTGTGTTAATGAGAGTTAGTGAAAAATCACTCTAGTGGGTTTCGAACTTGTTTTCTGATGGCCAGATTACTCTGGCTTTGTGCTGTATTTCGGGCCTTATCTTTTTGGTGTTCTGGATGCCTCTGAGACAGGATAGGGCTCTTTTGTCTTGAAAGGATTGTCCATTCCAATCATGAAAACTTAAAATCACGAAGCCAAACAAATGGCTTACAAAATTCTTACGTGCCTATTGCTGGATAATTTTTCAGTGCTCCAGTTTGATTTTTCAGAATTAGAATCTAAGATTTAAGCCAGTCTAGATTATTTGTCTTCAAACCTGGCTGAGTAGTATGACTTCTTAAATGCTTTTTAAAAATACGCTTTCTTCTCTGGTGCCTACTGTTAAGCCTCCAGATCCTTTTTCACTGATCCTAGAACAAATAGTGCTGACAGTCAAATCAAGGGGAATTGTCATTCAGCCCTTCAGTTTTTGCCTTGTGTCCAAAGCTGGAGAAGGAATTAGTAATGTGATAAGAACTACCAGTAATTCATGTTGAATATCTGCCTTAACATTAGGTTAGAAAAAGATCATTTGAAATGTTAAGTATTCATGTTTTTAATATAATCCTTTTTCTTATCTTATAATTCTAAGCGATAGATTGTTTTGTGTGAAGCGTGACGTTGTTGACACGCATTGTGTCATAACTGAGAATTCCTAACAAAAAGTAGAACAACTTGTGTTCTCATTGAGTATTTTTATAATGCTTATATTTTGTTTCCACAATCTTATAAAAACTGTCACCCTACCTCAGGTATTTTCTGAAATATTTTGCTTTGCAATTTTTTAAAAAGACTTTTTAAAAACACTTAAATATGCCAATATGCAGTATTACTTGAGTGTTATATAAATAGGAGTCTTTATTTATTAACATTTTTATTGGCTAAATATTGACATTTTTCTAACTTGCCATAGTACTTCATAACAATTGGGTATTCAGGATTGCATACCTGAGTGCTATGGCATCACAGCTCATAGCAACCTGGATTGCCTAAAAGTTTTGAACATTATATTACAGTATAGAAACATATTTTCCAGGTTAGAACAAAAAAAAAATGACCTACTTGTGTGGGTTTTTTTTATTTTATAAGACATTTTAATGTATTTGACTTATTCAGTATTATAAAGATGTCACATCAGTAAATTTAAATGCTAGTTATATACTCTTAGTAAACTTCTTCACTATAGTGAGTTAACATGGATGATAATGAGTCATCTTGAGCTACATCGTTTTACAGAGTAAAAAGCGACAGTATGACCAGGAAATTGAGAATCTAGAAAAACAGCAGAAGCAAACTATTGAACGTCTGGAACAAGAACACACAAATCGTTTGAGAGATGAAGCCAAACGCATTAAAGGCGAACAAGAAAAAGAACTGTCCAAATTTCAGAATATGCTAAAGAACCGAAAGAAGGAGGTAATTCTAACTACCATTTTTAATTACTGAAGCTATATTTTTAAAATGTAAATTTATGACTAAAGAAATAGGAATAACATTTAATAATAGTTAAATAGCACTCATTTCATTCTTTCATTCAGTCTTTCCAGTAGTCAGATAGGGTAGCAGTTAGGTCAGGTGTTACTCCATCTGACTGCCCAGAAGACTGAAGTAAAAAGTTTTAGTGGCCTGTTCAAGATCACAAACTATCGTTGAATAACCAGCTAAACCTCGAACCAAGTCTTCAAATTGAATCTCCTTTTATTAATACAACTTATCTAAGGCCTTATATAGAACTATTTTTATTTTTTTACAAAAACTTGTTATATTGTATTTGCTGGTGGTAGCAATAATTCAATATTTATAAATTGTCACTTTTAATTCATACTTTTTTTTTTTTTTTGGAGACAGTTTCACTATGTCGCCTTCAGTAGAGTGCTATGGCATGATAGCTCACAGCAACCTCAAACTCTTGGGCTTAAGTGATTCTCTTGCCTCAGCCTCCCAAGTAACTGGGACTTTAGGCACCTGCCATAACACTTGGCTATTTTTTGGTTGTAGTTGTCCTTGCTGTTTAGCAGGCCAGGGCCATGCTC
The DNA here is from genome assembly GCA_963574355.1 of Loris lydekkerianus. Lineage (NCBI taxonomy): Eukaryota > Metazoa > Chordata > Mammalia > Primates > Lorisidae > Loris > Loris lydekkerianus. The sequence continues at coordinate 31,389 of CAUYPK010141321.1, read as the reverse complement.
AAACCCACCAGCCTTAGTGTATGTGGCTGGCGCCCTACTCACTGAGCTATGGGCACCAAGCCTAGTTCATACTTTTAACAAATTTCTTTGTTGATTACCTTTATTATCTTCCTTGGACATTATGCCAAACAAAAGCTAAATGACCTGAAATTCTAAATAATGTCTGTAAGCTCATCTAATTGTGAGCTACTTTGAAGAGTCAAAAGTAGAAATCTCTATAAAGGCATTTGATGAGAATGAATTTTTTCATTTTTCCATGTTATAGAATGTATTTGCAGTATTATTTACTAAGAAGGATGGTCATTGATTCAGAAGGAGGATTTACACATTAGATTAATAATATGTAATTTCATTCCAAATTAAAACTATGAAAGTTTTACATAAAAGCAAGTTTCAGAGAGAATTTTATAATTTATTTTATATCTTCAGTATAGGAGGGAGGATTTACCTTTCTATGTTATAAAAAACCTTAGTGATTAAAATTATCATCAGTTGCATTAGGGTTGGATCAAAGGAAAAACTCAAGCTAGTAAATGCATTTTCACTTTTGTTGTACATCTCAAATACCCAAGTTCGTTGATTCTAACATTTAAATTATGAAGAAAATTGAATGTCATAATGCTGCTTCTTAAGGATCTGCTTTAAAAGGGTACAGTTGAACATTAATATATATAGTATGTTCTATGATTTCTTCAAGTAAAGATGAGTGAAATGCTGTGTAATTTTATTTGATGTGGATTCCATTTCTAAAAATCACTGTTTTGTTACTAGTCATTGTGTTTTATGTAGAATTGCTCTCTATATGCCATCAGGTATGAATTTACTGGGTCTACGTATTAATTTTATCAAAACAATGGGTGGTTTTGAGAGATTATTCTTTATATCAGATTAAATTTAAAAAATTTCACAAGTAAATATGTAGCTAACCCTAAGTATATTAAAGTCTAGTTTTTGTTATTGTTTTGGGTTGGGACAGTCTTAGCCAGTGAGCATATTTGAGATCAATGATATGCATGTTTTAAATAATTATTATTTTTTTCTTATCGCTAAACTTCTTGCATTTGGGGAGTCTCTTCCTTTTGATGGTGATTTGGCTTCATGAGGGATTACTGATGGGAAATTTTTAAAAACTATGTTAAATCAAAATCAGTCTCTTTCATAGACCATCAATAGCATGTGGTGATTTGGAATCTGGTTTCTTTTGGTGCTTCTACTTGTAAACACATGATCATTTTTCATAGTTGGATTACACAGATCTATTGTTAGGTGAAATACACATCTAGGATTTTGAAATGATTAAAAGTAAGAACTCTAAAATGTACTTCTTATATTTTATCTGGTGTAGTAAATCACACCTTACTAAACTGTTAAAGAGTGCTTGTATTACCGACTATTAAGTCCGACAAGCTTTAAATTGTCAGCAAAGGAGAATGTTACTCTGATCCTACATAAGATTATCACATATGTTCGTTTTTATCACACCATGTATAAAATGGTGTGTTTTATAAAAAAAAAAAGCTTTGTATCTATTTATTTCTCCTTTGTATAAACTAAAACTTTCTTTCCTTTATCCTTTTCTTTTTTTGGTCTCATTAAGTGGATTTTATGTGAAATTATTTCTTTGGACAAGCCAACTAATTAGCTTTCCTTATGTTCAGTATTTCAAACATTGTCAATAAATATGTTTATAATTTTATCATCTTTAAGGTCAGTTGAATTTATCACCTTTAGTTCAGCATCAGTGCTGCTGATAATTCTTTACTGATTTTATCTTTGGATCTTTAAGAGAGAAAATGATATATAGGGCTAATTAAGCAACTAATTAACCTTTTCTATGGTGTAATGTCCCATTCTGCATGGAGATTACGCATGTTCTATCCTTTTATTCTTTTTCACCAAACTAACACCTATGCTAATGCATGTTGAAAGGAACTTTTTAACAACTTTATTTGACTTGTAGCTTATCTGCTCACATAAATTCTTGCTGTGGAGAAAGTATTATTTCCCCACCTCCTGCATGCTTATACACTGTAGGTTATAAATGAAGTGGAGAAAGCACCCAAAGAGCTGAGAAAAGAGCTCATGAAACGCAGGAAAGAGGAGCTTACACAAAGCCAGCATGCTCAGGTAACAGCAGCAGCTTAATGCTACTAAAAACAGAAAGCACTATTTCCTCACAGCTCGATGAACCATGGTTGAAAGGATAAATTTTAACTGTCATTGTTGTATAACATAGACTTCTCCCATCAAAAGATTCCCAAGATTTCTTTATATAGTATACTAAATTCTCACTAAGGTGACATTTAAGTTACTAAAACGAAATTAAATGTAATGCTTGGACAGTAGAATCCAGATGAAATAAACGCATATGTAAATGTATAATCCACTGTTACCTGATTTTAATCATGATAACAGCTTATATTTTCAAGTAATAATGCCAATTTTTGATAGATGACATTTTAGGGTGAATATATAAGTATTATGCTTGTAAAAAGTATTCCTATTAAAAGTAAGCCTATATATCTTTTCTATAAAGTTTAAAGTTAGAAGAAAAATGATGAATGGTAATGTTAAATTGTAGACCAAATGTTTAGTGCTTTTAAGCCCAACAGCATAAGCAACTTTAAAAACCAGATTTTAAATACTAAGTATGTTATTTTTCTTTTTGGTTCAGCCTCCTGCAATTAAATGGACACACTATTTTTACTCACATAGAATTAAAGAAACTTGATAAGGTGGAGCCTTATCATAAAATGAGTGAATTCTTTACAAAACTAGATAAATAAGTATTTTTAATAAATTTTTTTCGAATTACCTCACATGACTTTACAAGGCCTTTTATACAAAGAAAGGTGAATCTTTTTATTGTTTCCACTCAATCTGGAGCCACAGATCGAAAAATATGCACACTTTGGGGTCTTTTTTTTTGGGGGGGGGTTGTTTTTGAGACAGAGCCTCAAGCTATCGCCATGGGTAGAGTGCCGTGGCATCATGGCTCACAGCAACCTCTGACTCCGGGGCTTAAGCGATTCTCTTGCCTCTGCCTCCCCAAGTAGTTGGAACTACAGGCACCTGCCATTATGCCCAGCTATTTTTTATTTGTAGTTGTCCTTGTTTGGGCCCGGGCTAGATTCGAACCCACAAACTCTGGTGTATATGGCTGGCGCCGTAGCCACTTGAGCTACAGGCGCAGAGCCAGCACACTTTTTAGTTACATGTATCAGTGACAGGAAAAAGAAATATGGATTATGTATTAATTGTTGCTTTGAAGTATTTTTTTTAACGAGTTATACGATTTAAAGTGGTTTCTAGATTTTTAGATGTTATAGATCCATTAAACAAATCACAGAAACAAGAAAAACCCCTGAGAACTATGGCATGAACTGCTGTTAAAAAATTTTTTAAAATTTTGTGAAATAAGGATATTTAAAAATTGCCATTTGCTGGTCATTATATGATCTCCAAGGAGAATATTTTTAATACTCTGAAAAATAAGAAAATATAATCTTGGAATTTTTAATTTAAATAAAGCCAGCTTATCTGAATAAATTTGGTTTGCTTTTTTTTTTTTCTCTCTCTCTTATCATGAGCCATTAAAATATTTTGTCTTGACCTGGTATGGGGATTACTAGTTTAAGGTGCAAATAGCAAACACAACATGTACTCTGTGTCATTTACACTGTTCTGCATGCTTTATGTGTGTGAACTCATTGAATCTAATTTAACTACTCTTGAGATAAATACTCTTATTATCCCCCTCTTTCAGGTGAGGGAACTAAAGCAGAGGAAAGTTGGGTGACTCTCCCAACGTCACATGTCTGTTAATGGTAGAGCCAGGATTCTCATCCAGATAAGTGTAGCTCCACATATCACACATTGATCCACTGCACCGTTCTGCCTCTCCTCTTCAAGCTGCATGCTCTGTGCTGCACCTTAACTTTACTCAGCTTGACCCAGTTGTTCTTGGCCATGTCTTATTGACAAGTGAAGACGAAGTCCTTGTTGGCCACATACCTGCTTTTGGCTAATTTGGATTTCGAACCAGATAATAACAATATGGTTTTTCCTTATAGAGGAATATGGTCTTTTTTTTTTTTTTTTTTTAGTTATAAAAGGTAACATATCAAACTCTATATAGAGTCAAAATAGAGAATTTAGTGTTGGATGAATAAGGTAATCTTATACTTTAATAAGTTTGTTTTTTGTGATTTTTTTCATACAGCTTTGGAGGATGACCTATATTTTCCAATTGGAGCTAAAAGTAATAGTAAATTAATGAGGAATTTAGTAATCTAACAAATTTTTAAAGTATTTCTATTGTTTTTAATGAAGGTACCAGAACTTGATAACTTTACAATCTATTTTAAACTGTTTTTGAGATTTCATAAATAATAGCTATATATTCGTAGAGCTAGAACATAGTTGATCATCTAAGTCCAGTGCTTTTCAAACCGAGCTCCTAGGAGCTTTTGAGTTTTGAAAAAGCAACTCTGGGGGCTCATGCCTGTAATCCTAGCACTCTGGGAGGCCGAGGCAGGTGGATTGCTTGAGCTCACAGGTTTGTGACCAGCCTGAGCAAAAGCTAGACCCTGTCTCTACTAAAAATAAAAAAACTGAGGCAGAAAAAACTTGGATCTCTTGAGCCCAAGAGTTGGAGGTTTCTGTAAGCTGTGACACCATGGCACACAACCCAGGGCGACAGCTTAAGATTCTGTCTCAAAAGAAAGGAAAAGCAACTCTGTGAATCCTGCAAAGGCAAGGTCTGTGGGTTGCAGGCCCCTGCTTTTACTTCAGTAGATGCAATACTAGTTTTGATCTGTTTTATAAATTGACATTTTTTGGTGAGTTCTAAGGAGGATTCTACTAGTTTAAAAAAACAACAGCAACACACTAGAAGTTGGAAATGACTAACCTAGTTCAAATCCTTTATTTTACAAATGAGAAAGAAGCGCCTCTGTTAAGTGACTTGCTCTAGACCTCCAGAAACTCCACATTTGTATAATGATTCTTTCCATTACACAAAGTCGCTCAGATATGTTCTCACCTGGGAGGTGCACTGTATTCTGCTTCACAGGGTGTTGCTCAGGTCATGATTCAGTCTTTTCAGTTGTCATCTTGTGCAGTCTTCAACGCCCAAATGCAGGATGTAAGTCCCGCGTGCCTGTGGGAGGATGCCTTCTGTTTTACCTGCTTTTTGTTTGACTCACATGTGCCTTTTCCTTGTTGGCTTAACTTGCTAAAATCTAGAAGATCAATAGATGATAACGTCTATAATGAAAATAATAGAGGTAATCAGACTTATAGTACAGTATAGTATTATTCAAAGAATTTTCACATTTGATTCTCACTGCCACCATCCTAATAAAGGAATGGAGTTATGTCCGTTTTACAGATGAATAAATTGAGGCATAGAAGATTAAGTGATCTACTTAAAATCACATAAGAAATTAATGGTGGAGCTGGAACACTTTTAATACAGTGTTCTTTTTTCTATAATTTCTAAAACCATAAATTCTAATTTGAGATTTTCATTTTTTCAAGTAAAATATCTTCACAATAGTATTTTATAAGCTTTGCACATGTGAGAAATTGAATGCTGTGATTAGATGTTTATCTTGGTGTGAAGTGACATTTTGATTGCATATATGTCTATTTAGATGCTTTAATTATGGATATGGTCAGAAAAGCCATGTTAAAAGTGGTGATTTTAGTTCCATTGAGCATTAGTTTGCATTTATTCCAATAGTTATGAATAGTGAGTCTCTGCTCTCCTTATTGTAGTTTTAAGTTCAGTTTGGAATTCTAGGCTGTATTCTTTCTCACAGTTTCCCCAGGGAAATGACTTCCTCAATTATCACTGTAATTTTTGTTTGGGATGTTTGAAATATACAACTGGAGTAGATAGAATACAGCTTGATTTCAATCCCTTCTTTTCCCTCTCCTGATTAGACTTATTTTTTTTAATAATTGGCATCTGTTTAATTCTTTCTGCAGTTTTCTAAATGAGTAAGTAAAACAATGATATTTTTAAATGGAGGGAGAAATTATGAATTACGATCACTTTTCTGATCATTACCATTTTTAGCCTTTATTGTGAGTTAAAATTGATGAAATTCTGTATAAAGAGCTGAATATATATAACAGTTTTCTAGAACCCAAAGTTGTATTTTTAATGTTTATGGTTATCTGAATAATATAATAAAATTCCTTATCAGAATTTAAACTGGTACTTTTAAGAGGTACTCATTTTACACTTTTATATGTCCATTTTAAAAAATGAATTTGGGGACAGAGGGGAGGAGGAAAGGGTATTGGTGAGCTCTCACCTACTGGGCACAATGTATGGGTATGTGGCACACCTCCTGGGTGAAGGGCTCAATTACAACTTGAACTTTGTCTAACAAACACAAACAGTGTAACTTAATTGTTTGCACCCTCAAATTAATCTGAAAAAAAAAATGAATTTGACCTTGATAGTTTGGGTTCTTTTGTTGTCTTTTGTTACTCCTAATGTTTATTTCCATCTGTTCTGTGTTTCCTTTAAGGTGAATGTAATTTGTGCAATCTTTTTGGAATAAAAAAATCTCTTTTAAGCCCTAAAAGAAATTTATAATTATAGATTTCATTGTGAATGCATGGTACTTGGCTCTGAGTTAGAAAACTTGGTGAATGCTCAGTAATATTAAGACTTCATTTCTTTTGAGGTAAATAGATAATTAGTGTATAAGGGACCTTTTCAAAAAATTTTTAGCTTTAATATAAAAAAATCCTTTGTGTGGTGTTCATAGTATATCTCCCAAACTCTGCTTAATTATTCAAGTCTGTGGCTCTGTAAGGCAGCTGGGCTCTCTATTAACTGACTATTAGGACCTACCTTAACTTTTGCCTGTTGATCCTTGTTTTACCCTCTGAAGCTGCACAACACTAGTTCTCTCTGCTTCTATTGAACAGTCTTAGCTCTTCTTTACCCCTTATGTATTAGCTGCTTCAAGGAATACTTCTGTAGTTCTTTCATTAATTCATTATGAGGCATGGTTTCTGAACCCTTTATTTCCAGCTTTCAGTTTCTGCAGTTTAAAAGTGTGATACTAAGGGAAAGGGACTATTTATGTGGACTGACAGACCAAGATTGTTGGTACTTGGGACCAATTGGATGGATGTTCCTTGAAGGTAGAAGTGTGTTTATTTATTTATTTATTTTGAGACAGTCTCACTCTAGGTAGAGTGTCGTGGTGTCATAGCTCACAACAACCTTAAACTCCTAGGCTCAAAAACCCCAGCCTCCCAAATAGCTGGGATTATAGGTGCCTGCCACAATGCCTGGCTATTTTTTTTTTGTTTTTTAAGAGGTAGGGTCTTGCTCTTGCTCCAGGCTGGTCTCGAACTCCTGAGCTCAAGCAATGCACCCACTTTGGCTTCCTAGGGTGCTAGGATTATAGGTGTGAGCCACCACACCCAGCCTCTGAATCTTTTATCAACTTTAGTACCCCTGTAAGTGTATAATGTTCAGTACTAAGTGTTTGATAAAAGTTTTCCTTTTCAGTTTTTACCCCTCATAAAAACTCATGACTTGTAATAGTAAGTTTTCTTTGACCTGAACATTTACAAGTTTACACATAAAAATTTTACAATTTAAGTTAGACAATGTAATTTTATTACAAATATTTAGTATCATAAAAAGGGAGGCTTAAATAATGTGCTGTGTTATACCTTAAAAGATAGCCCTGGTGATTTTGCATCTCTTTAACTAAAACTCGAAAGTCCTTATTTTAGATAGTTGAATTTAAATATTCATTGAATTTTTTAAATGAAGTTATTTTTTTCTTTGAAATGAGAGAAACAATTTAATTGTAAATATTTACTATGAGAAAAAGTGAATCTTGAACAACCTTTGTTATAACTGCTTAAAAGATAGGCATGGAGATTTTTAATATCTTTAAGTAAAATTCAGAAGTTCTTATTTTAAATAGTTGAATTAAAAAAAATTTTAATGGTATTAATGTTTTATTTTGTTTTTTGAGACAGGGTCTTGCTCTGTTCCCTGGGCTAGAATGCAGTGGCATCATCATAGCTCTCTGCAACCTCAAGTGATATTCCTGCCTCAACCTCCCGAATAGCTGGGCCTATATGTGTACCACTATGGCTACCTAATTTATTTTTTCCTAATTTTTTTTTTTTTTTTTTTTTTTTTTTTTTAAGTTTTTATAGAGATAGGATCTCACTGTTGCCTAGGCTGGTCTTAAACTCTTGGCCTTAAGGGATCCTCCTCCTCTGACCATCACACCAGGTCAATGATAATGTTTTAATGATAAAGTGACTGTAGTCAAGTTGGTGATTCTATTTTATGGAAGCAATTCATTAGCCTTTTCTTTTTTCTACTATATATTTGTATTTATGCTAAAATACAAATGATGCAAGTGAGACAGCATTTATAACTCCAGATTACCACCATAGTGTAATTGTAGTGAGGCGAACATCTCAAGGAATATTGCTGGCTCCTTTGTGACTTGAGAAATAGGCTGGTAGTAATTTGGACCTTGTCAGACTCTGTGCAAGGTGTAAAGAATAGTTCCAAAGTGGAGTTTGGGGGCGGCACCTGTGGCTCAGTGAGTAGGGCGCCAACCCCATATACCGAGGGTGGCAGGTTCAAATCTGCCCCAGCCAAAGTGCAACAAAAAATAGCCAGGCGTTGTGGCGGGCGCCTTGTAGTCCCAGCTACTGGGGAGGCTGAGGCAAGAGAATCATCTAAGCCCAGGAGCTGAAGGTTGCTGTGAGTTGTGATGCCACGACACTCTACCGAGGGTGACAAAGTGAAACTGTCTCTATAAAAAAAAACAAAAACAAAGTGGAGCTTGAGGGGTGATTTTCTCTTGAATTTATAAGAGGAGGGATTATGAAAAAAGTGGTTCTTTGATTCTAAATTCTAAATCCATATAAAAATTGATCTGAATATCCCTTGAGCTAATCACCAACTGCTGCAACTGTTGAGAGTAGAGATCCAAATTTACATTTCTTTAATGTGGATAATCTTCCTTTTCTATCATAAATGTATGATTCTAGGAGAAAGACTGTAAGTCACTTTAACATTTTTTCTTACACAAGTAATTGAAGGTTTTTTTCCTAAAGTAATTTTGGCATTTGGTCAGATAGTATGTGCTTAATATTAATTGAATAAATTAGTGAATCCCATATTGATAGAATTCTGTGATTATAGGAACTTTGTTTACAGAGTTATGTAACTTTCTTGTTCCTGGTTTATACTTCTCTAAAATGCATTATTTCTTGTTAGTCTTTAAACTTTTGTTCTTCTTTAATAGGCACAGGCTAAACAGAAACTTTCTTACTCTGTTAGTGTACCCCTGGTATTTTTTCCTCTTTATTTCCTAAGATTATGATATCTATTTTCCTTATTAGCTTTTTTATTGCCTTTCTCCCTGAAGGACATTTCTTGTTTAATCTTATTTTAATCATACCATAGTAGAGTGACTAGTCACTTTTAAAAGCTATAAATATTATTTTCTCTAACATGCTAGTGTAATAGGGCATTTTAATTACAAGTGGGCTATAAACTTCTTTTGTATGTATCATTTTTAGTAGTGAGTTTTGAATATTATGTATTCTAATACTTTTGGGGGGGATTGAATTGAATGAGTAAAACATTTATATTATATATGTACTGTATAATTTTGGTCATTTTAAAATGCAGCTAACTTTGCAAACATGGTTTGGAAATCTCATTAACTGCCAATGTATACAGTTATATAGATAAATAGATGTGAAGCTCATTAGATACTTATTTAACTGATCGTTAACTATGTCTAATAGGAGCAAGAGTTTGTTCAGAAGCAACAACAAGAATTAGATGGCTCTCTGAAAAAGATTATTCAACAACAGAAGGCAGAGTTGGCCAATATTGAGAGAGAGTGCCTGAATAACAAACAGCAGCTCATGAGAGGTATGATACATTCTGTAGCATGAGTGTGTTTATGAAGTCAGAGCTCAAAAATATTGCAGAGATACACCTCGGGAATTATCTGAATGCTTTTCTTTGCTAGGATGGTAAAGGAAAAGGTAAAGCTGTGGTAAATAGGAGAAAAGAGTCTTTTAAAATTAAAAAAAAACTGTAAAATATAGAATTCTTTTATGAAACCCAGAAACAATTTTTTTAAAATTATTTTTTATTAAATCATAACTTTGCACATTGATGCATTTATGGGGTTCAGGGTACTGCTTCGATATACAATGTGAAATGCTTACATTGAACTTAGTAGCACATCCATCACAATTAAACTCATTTCTTTTTTTTTTTTTTTTTTTTTAAACAGTTTCACTTTATTGCCCACGGTAGAGTGCCGGGGCATCACACAGCTCACAGGAACCTCCAACTCCTGGGCTTAAGCAATTCCCTTGCCTTAGCCTCCCCAGTAGCTGGGACTATAGGCGCCCACCACAATGGCTGTTTTTTTGTTGCAGTTTGTCCGGGGCCAGGTTTGAACCCGCCACCGTTGGTATATGGGGCTGGTGCCCTGCCCACTGAGCCACAGGTGCCACCCTAAACTCATTTCTTAATAGAGAAACATAATTCTTAAAATTTATCTTGTCCAAGTGGTGCTAGAAATAGATGTCAGTAGTTTTGTGTATTTATCATGACTTATAATTGTTGGTATACTTAATGGCTACACACTAGAATGGGATTTTAAATATTTATTTCCCCCAACAAATTTGCTTTTTTTTTTTCTTTGTAATTGTGATTAAATGTAATTTTGATTTAGGGTAGGACATTTTCTGTTATATGGCATTAGAACAAAATGAAAGGAATTAATGTTATCTTTACATTGATAAAATTCTACTTCCAGCTTAGAATGTCAGTGTATGTGTACAACTCAGCATATATAAAACACTTTTATGTAAATATTAAAATGTAGAGCAAAATAGATAGTAAAGAGAGCAACATGACTTTCTGAAAACTGCTATCTTCTAGCTCGAGAAGCTGCAATTTGGGAGCTTGAAGAACGACACTTACAAGAAAAACACCAGCTGCTCAAACAGCAGCTTAAAGATCAATATTTTATGCAACGACATCAACTACTTAAGCGCCATGAGAAGGTTAATGAAAAATTTTTTTTAATTTGTTTTCAAGTTTGTTAACCTATTTAGTTTTGAAGCTTATTTTCTTTTTCTTTTTCTTTTTTTTTTTTTTGCAGTTTTTTGGCTGGGGCTGGGTTTGAACCCACCACCTCTGGTATATCGGGCCTGGCGCCCTACTCCTTTGAGCCACAGGCGCCGCCCCATGAAGCTTATTTTCTTAAAGAATGAATTTTAGAGTTCCTTTTTGTCTTAAAATTTCTTTGATGAAGTTTGGAGTAATTGATTGTATCTTAATTATGATTGCAAACTTATTTTCTACAAATTATGAGGAAGGTAATTAATTACAATGCTGTGAAAAACCTCTTACACATTGTAATCTTCTTTTTTTTTTTTTTTTAAGATAGAATCTCTTTGTTGCCAGGGTCTCAACCTAGCTCACAGCAACCTCAAACTCATAGGTTCCAGTGATTTTCCTGCCTCAGCCTCCCAAGTAGCTGGGACTACAGGTGCCCATCACCACACTTGACGTAGAAATTTTTCTATGTTTAGAAGAGATGAGGTCTCACTCTTGCTCAGGCTGGTCTCAAACTGCTGAGTACTGAGCTCAAGCAATTCTCCATCTTAGCCTCCCAGAGTGCTAGGATTATAGGCATAAGCCACCGTATCCAGTCCCATCTTCTCTTTCAAATAACTATTTTGGCTACTTCTGTGGTTCAGGTATTTTTAAAATGTGGACTTCCTATACTTAGTAAGACATTTTCATTATAAGACTTTTATAACTGATAACTTTTATTTTCTTATAAATTATTTTTTGCCTGGCTTGGTGCCTGTGGCTCAAGCGCCTAAGGCGCCAGCCACATACACCAGAGCTGGCGGGTTCGAATGCAGCCTGGGCCACCAAACAACGATGGCTGCAACAAAAAGTAGCCAGCCATTGTGGCGGATGACTGTAGTCCCAGCTACTTGGGAGGCAGAGGCAAGAGAATTGCTTGAGCCCAGGAATTGGAGGTTGCTGTGAGCTGTCATGCCACATCACTCTACCCAGGGCAACAGCTTGAGACTCTGTCTCAAAAAAAAAAAAAAAAATTATTATTATTTTTTGCCTAATATTGTTATGGTCCCTATGCAACAAAGGAGAGAGAAATTATGGAAAACAACAAAATGACATGTTTGGATATATATGTGCATATTGAGGACTAAATTATATCAACTGGATTCTGTTGATAACTTTCTTAGGAAACAGAACAAATGCAGCGTTACAATCAACGACTTATTGAGGAATTAAAAAACAGACAGACTCAAGAAAGAGCAAGACTGCCCAAGATTCAACGCAGTGAAGCTAAGACTCGAATGGCCATGTTTAAGAAAAGTTTGAGAATTAACTCAACAGCTACACCAGATCAGGATCGTGACAAAATTAAACAGGTAAATATACAGATTATTCTCTCCTCTTAGGTTTACAAAATTAGACTGACCTTTAGAAGTGCCACATAATTGTGTTGTAAGTGTTGAGAGCCAGTTTGGGGTTGTTGATTTTCACTTTAACCATGTGGGCTGGGTTAGATATGCACATGGCATGTACCAATGTAGTCTTCTCAGGGTGGTAGACTAAGCAGGGAGGAGCAAGATTTTAGGCACAAGATTTTAGGTGAGGTTTGCCCCTCACCCCAAAGCCATGTTGAAGTCACCAGATTTGAATCTCAGCATATTATTACTTGTAGCTGTAGTTTATTTTACTTTAAGTTTTGTTAAATTCTTTTATATCTTAAGAATATGTAGAAATTACGCTACCTGTTTATCATAATTTATGTTTTCTCTGCCTTGTTTATAGTTTGCTGCACAAGAAGAAAAGAGGCAGAAAAATGAAAGAATGGCTCAGCATCAGAAACATGAAAACCAAATGCGGGACCTTCAGTTGCAGTGTGAAGCCAACGTTCGAGAACTGCATCAGCTGCAGGTTAGATACAGAATCTTGACAGCTAGACTTGTGATACATGGCTAGCACAGCCGGCTGGTTTTGAGGAAATAATAGCCAAAACAAACCGTGTGTTACTAGTGATGAAAACACTAGAATTTAAAGGGTGTGTTTTTGTATAGCTCCACATGAAGTTCAGTTTAGTGTCACAGACACTTGTTTCAGTTTTATATAACCATGGTAAATGTAAACATGAAGCTAAATTATACCCTAAGACATTGAGTCCATCAGAAGCCATGTTGAGTATTGTTTTTAGTATATTTTACAAGAAGATATACAGGTTTCAAAATGACGTAAGCAGTTTTGTTGTCAGATTCTGAAATTGTTTTTGGTCAGATTTTGAATTTCTCTTCCTTTTTAGAGGGAAATAGTTGACTTTCTTCTAGGTTTTTGAAAAAAGTGGTAAGTTAAATATATAGGAATTGTTCTCCTAAGAAATTTAAAAGTTACTTCAGAGCATTGGTTCTCAACCTTCCTAATGCCGTGACCCATTAATACAGTTCCTCATGTTGTGGTGACCCCCAAGCATAAAATTATTTTCGTTGCTACTTCATAATAACTGTAATTTTGCCGCTGTTATGAATCGTAATATAAATACCTGATACGCAGGATATATTTTCATTGTTACAAAGGGGTCACTACCCTCAGGTTGAGAACCACTGCTTTAGAGAAAGGTGAGTTTAGACCATACCCAGAGTGTGCAGCCCATCCAGTTTTAATCTAAAATGTTTAAAATTATAGGGTGTTGTATACAGTGTGCACACTCTTACGTATTTGCTTAATTTACTACAGTAGAATAGTTCCACTTGCATATTCTGGCACCAACAGATAATGTCAGCTTGGGGCACCAGCAAACCTTCTCAGGAAAAACGAAGGCTCAGACTAATTCTTCTGAAGCTATTTTTGTTATTATTTATTTTTTTGAAAAGTAAATTTATTTTAGGTTAATGTGAGGGCATAAACAACCAGGTCAAAATATTTGATTTTATTAGATAGAGTCTCTCTTGTGGTTATGTCCCACATTTATTTTTGTATGGTATGTAACAATCTAGCTTTTCCACTTGTAAAAATGAAGTTGTGACTAATTTCATAATTCTTGGCCCTTGGTTTTTAGAGGAAAACTTAAATCTCAATAATAGTATGATGTTTGATTAATAATTTATTATTTTGGAGGTTAATTGTATTTTTGAAAAATTGCTTGATTGAAATTTTTTCTAATTCAAACTTTATTTTCAGAATGAAAAATGCCACCTGCTGGTTGAGCATGAGACTCAGAAATTAAAGGAGTTAGATGAGGAACACAGCCAAGAATTAAAAGAATGGAGAGAGAAATTGAGACCTAGGAAAAAGGTAATTTTAAAACCTTTAATTAAAATGATATTTTTCACTAATCCATCCACTCAGGTCTTGGCTCTTTATGTACTACGCGTCAGATAAGGAGTCCAGGGCAGGAGATAGAGATGAAAAAACAACATCCTTATCTCCAAAAGGTTGAGAATCTAGTGACGAGCAATTACAGATTGGTAGTATCATTGCTATATAGGAGGTAAGTTGAAGATACGAGGGGAAAGGAAGCAGAGAGCTTGAATGTGCCTGAGAAAGTCAGGGAAAGGCTTTAGAGAGGAGATGCCTTATAAGCCAAGTGAGGCTCTAAGGATGAGTAAGGATGAATAAGAGCTTGCTAGGCAATGGGCGGTGCCTGTGGCTCAGTGAGTATGATGCCGGCCCCATATACCGAAGGTGGCAGGATCGAACCTGGCCCTGGGCTAATTGTAAACAAAAAAATAGCCGGATGTTGTGGCGGGTGCCTGTAGTCCCAGCTACTCAGGAGGCTGAGGCAAGAGCTGTGACGCCACGCCACTCTACCAAGGGTGACAGAGTGAGATTCTTGTCTCTTTAAAAAAAAAAAAGCTTGCTAGGCAATGGACAGATTGGGGTGAAATTGGGTGATTTAAGTAGAGAGAACAGGATGAATGAAAATGATGTGTACAGACAATTCAAAATAGATTTCTATCATTGGAACATTGTGCACCTGTCTCTAAGTGTTAAGAAGGAAAGAAAAGAAGTGATGACAGCTAATTCTGGGCAAGGTCAACTAGAGCCATATTACAAGGTCCTGATATGCTATATAAATATGAAATCCAGTTAGAATATGGATGGCTTCTCACCCTTCCTCTTTTTCGTTGTTTAAACTTGACTCCATGCTAGCCTGGTCTTACTGGTTATCCATCTTAGTATTGTTTTTGCTATCATTGTGTAATCCATATCCCTTTGCACTAACCCTCAGACTTAACTTTTCTTTGGGGCTTCCTGCCTGCTATACATTGTAACCATTCCTTTCTTCTGTCCCTCTAATCAATGAAGAAAATATGTACTTAGCCTCTACTGTGTGCCAGAGGTTTCTAGAGGAAGTGAAACAACTTAAGTTGATAGTGTGGCTTTTTCATTTAAATTTTACTTATTGTTAATTTCTTGTAGTTCAGAATTCAGAAGGTACAGAATGGTAAACAGTGAAAAATCCCTCCAGTTGCTCTTTTTAACTCTTATGGTCTAGCTTCCACCCCAAATTCACCGTGTAAGCTTGTTGACAGTGGTCATAAATGAGTAGCTAATACCCAAATCCTATGGTCTTAGTTAACTGTTCTTATTAAGTCATGTCTCTTAAAATGTTCTTCTCACGTGGGTTTGTGACGTAACTCTGCTCTGCTCAGTCTCTGTGCTCTTTATCACCCTCTTTGTCTTCCTAACGTGTGAGCATTTCCCAGTTTTGGACCTTTAATTATGTTCTTTACCTTGATGATCTTATGGCTCTTCTTGGCTCCAGCTGTTGCATATTCATGGCCAATTTCCAAACTTGAATAGTAGGGATTTTTATAGAGCACAAACTCGCAAGTTATACAGATGTGGGTTCAAATCTCAGTGCTAATATGTACTAATTAATTTTGTCACTTAATATTTTTAGGCCCAGATATCCTTATTTGTAAAGTGAGGATTGTACTAACTACCTAGTCGGGGTGGTTAAGAAAGTTTTAAAAAGTGGTGTATCTATACCACTTATCTAGAACCTGAGCCATAGTCAGGACTCAAGGAATGGCTGCTTTATCGTTCATTGTTTTTATCTATGTTTGACTGTAAGCTCCTATTTCTCCTCCTTTCATTCAGGCATCTGTTCAAATCATTTCATCCATGATTCCTATTTTGGATCACTATCACTATCAAAATAGCCCCCATACCCACCTCAAACAAACATTCTATATTCACTCTTCTCTCTTTTTCTTTAAAACAAGCATCACCACCACCAATTTGTTTATTGTCACCTCCCATGAGAAGGTAAACTTTGTAACAGCAGGGACATTACAGCAGGGACATCTCTTGTTCACTGATATATACACACACTGAGTGGAACCCTCATAAGTGAGATTAGTGCCCTCATAAGGTACTACTATACTAGAAGCTATATATATACACGTACATACATACACACACACACACACACACACACACACACACACACACACATATATAGCTTCTAGTATAGTTTTTGGCACGTTGTAAATGATCAGTGCATGAATGTTGACTAAAAAATGCAAACTTGGAGATAAGTCCAAGCTCACCGTTCTTTTTTCCTAACTCACCTCTTCCCCCTCCCTACATTCCCACTCACTATCAGATATTCTTCCTATATTCCCATTCCTTAATTGATATCTAGGCTAGAAACCTGAGTTATTTGCATTTCTGTCACACCCCACATCAGTCAGATGCTGGTTAACATTTCTCCTCCTTTCCCACTGCTCTCCACTGCTTGCTTAAATTGTTCAGTAATGTCCTAATGGGCCCTCTGATTTCTAATCCCTTTCCCTTCTCCCTGCTTGGCCGCCATCACCAGAGTGTTTATTCTTAGTAACATCTCTGATACCGTCACAGTGGTGTTGGTAATCTTCAGTTCCATCAGAATAAAATATTAATGCCTTCATTTGTCTTTGAAGCCTTCATAGTGTCACACTTGGGTCACAATCACCATTTCTACCTTTATCTCCTACTAGCCACTCTGTTTCCAGTCCATGTTCCAGTACTGGCTGTAATCACTATTCTTCATACCAAGGCTTTGGTTTCCTGCTTTTATGCCGTGGTATTTTAGCTCCTTCTATGTGGCATGCCTTCCCCAGCCTGCCATCAAATTCTTATCTTTCCTTCAAGACTAAGCTCGTGATTTACCTCTTGTGAGAAACCTTCCTGTATCCTTCCATCTTTCCCTATACTTGGTTTGTACCTACAAATAGCACTTGTCACTGAATCACTTGTTCACAGAGTCATTGGTACCTATAGCAAAATACTATAAACTGGAGGCTGGGGAATCTGAGATCAGGGTGCTCGCATGATCAGATTCTGTGAGGCCCTTCTTCCTGGTTGCAAGACTGCTGACTTCTCTCTGTGCCATCACATGGAAGAAGAGAACTTTCTCTTCAGGCCCTCATAAGAGCACTAAGCACTAATCCCATTTCTGAGGGCTCCACTCTCATGACCTAATCACCTCCCAAAGGCCCCACTTCCTATTAATCGCATTAGGGATTAAGTTTTAGATGCATGAATTTTGGGGGTACACATTCACTTCACAACAATGCCTGAGATATTTTTCAAGTGCTTATTACTGTATATACTCAAGTATAAGCCGAGTTTTTTCGGCACAAATTTTGTGCCGAAAAAACTCGGCTTATACTCGCGTATAAACGGTATTTGCTCTGTATTATGGAGATGTAAATATGAATTTGGTTTAGGTCCTACCTTTAAATAGCTTATAGTCTAGTGTGGAAGAAAAGAGGCACATTAGTAACTAAAATAAAAAGTAGAAAGAGATAAGTTCCATGTGGGAGATAATAGTGGGTACCATTTATTGGAATCCATATATGTATTAAGTACATTATTATCAAGTTTAATCTTCACATAACAAATCAGTGAGGTAGGTGGTATTATTCCTTCCCATTTTACAGCAGAGGAATTAAATGATTCTCTAATACAAAGAAGTAAAGAAATGGACCCACTTTATCCATTCATAAGGCTGAGCTGGAGTTGAACTAGGGGTGTGCAAATGCTGTATCTTCTTTGGGGTAGTATACAGAGAAAGTGTTTTGGACAAGTAGTTTTATCTTGGTTGTCAATATAATTTTATTTGTAATACCAGCACATAACAATTTCATTTTTCCTTTCTTTTCAAGACACTGGAGGAAGAGTTTGCCAGGAAACTGCAGGAACAGGAAGTGTTCTTTAAAATGACTGGGGAGTCTGAATGCCTTAACCCATCAACACAAAGCCGGATTTCCAAGTTCTATCCTATTCCTAGCTTGCATTCCACTGGATCCTAACAATGGAAAGCGTTCTGTGCTTGAGTTTGGCATTTCCAACATCATTCTATTCTCTTCATCTTCTGCCACAGTCTATATCAGACAGCTCACGAAGACAATCACCTGCCTCACTTTCTAGGTGTTTTTTTGTTTTCTGTTTTTTGTTTTTTCTTTTTAAAGCAAAGATGAAGGGAAAGTGAACTAAGACAGATGCTAGGCCATTTTGGCAAAGTAGCATCTTGCACTAATTCCCCAGGTGATTTTGTATATTTATCTTAAAAGTTGTATTCCTTAGTCACTATTACCTGAAAACTGTTAAGAGAAATAATGTTTAAAGTTATTTAAAAAAAAACTATTACATCACTAAGTGTTAATAAATGTCTTTTTACCTGCCCCGACTTCTCAGTGATGCCTAAATCCTATAGTTGACACTCTGCTATAGAGGGTTGAAATGATTTTCTTTTGGTGAATCAGCTCTCATAAAACTATGAGTTGCTCAAAATGTTCTATTGATTCAGTAAATAAATATATTTTATCTTTAAATAGGAACAAACTCTTTTAAAAGAGAAAAATTATTTCATTAGTTTGTTGAAAATAATTACCTATTCAGGCACGAGCTAATAATTGAGGGTGCTAGCTTTATTAAGATAGTGCCTAAAACACTATATTTTAATCAAGTCTAAAATAGGATTTTCTTAGGCCAAGCATGGTGGCTCATGCCTGTAATCCCAGCATGAGCCAGGGATTGGGAGGCCGAGGTGGGTAGATTGCTTGCGCTTACAGGTTCAAGACCAGCCTGAGCCAGATGAAGACCTTGTCTCTAAAAATAGCCAGGCATTGTGGTAGGAGCCTATAGTCTCAGCTACTCTAGAAGCTGAGGCAAGAGTTTAAGGTTGCTGTGAACTGTGATACCACGGCACTCTACCAGGGGGAACAAAGTGAGACTATGTCTCAAAAAATAAATAAAAATAAACAGGATTTTCTTTTTGATCAATAGGGACATAACAGCCTTAGCATTAAACATTATCATTTTAAAAATCTTGCTCATATCACTATTTGCTGAGAATTTTCATCCTAAAATATATGTTGTACAAAGTTTGGAAAGAATAAAAAAGTAGCTTTTATATGTGCAAATTGGAAATGTAAAACACCAAATTCAAAGTAATATAGATTTAACTGCCTCCATTAATTTTCTGCAATAATACACGAGGTAAATGAGTTCCCTCCATCGTCGTGCATTCTGCTCATTTAAAACTCTGTGAGGGGATTGCAGGCTTTGAGTTATATGTAAAATTATTAATTTTCTGAAATTAATTTTAAAAGAGGCATTTGTTCAGAATACTTTTTTAGGAAGGATTTAAGTATTTAGGCAAACGTCAGAATTGACTTTGCATTGTTTTGAAATGAGGCTACTTATATTTTGGTTTTATTTTGTTCCATATTTAAGTTATTTACTTTTGAGTGGGAAAAGCCTAAAACCTTTATCCTGTGGTCGCTAAAATGTGTATTTATTAATGAAATGTTCGCTCTTCATCCCTCGTGAGGCTTAAAATTTCAACTGTGTCAGGTCAAACAGTATTACCAACTAGACTTTGGTGAACGAGACACTACGTTTGTCAAAGATGCTCAATACCTGCCATTCACAATCTGTTCTCTCTTAAGAGTGCTGGGTACCAAATTGTAAGAGTTTGGTTTTAGTTGTATTACTTTTGAGGCTGATGGAAAATTAAATGTAATTTTGTGGGAACACTGATTTATACTAAGAAAATGTAAATGTAGCACTTTCTTGCAGTTAATTGAAAACTTTGGATGCTGAACCTTATTTTGTCAGTGGTTTAGATGATTTAAAAATGCATGTGTGACTTTCATTTTGTTTTGACAAGGATAATTTACTTGGACAACTTTGTAGGTAGCCTTAACTTCTGGCCAAGTTTGTTTTTATATAAATATATATACATATATATATTATGTATTGTTGTAAATTCATACACTTATCACATGAATGTGTTACTGTATACAAAACTCTTTTAATGCTTTATTCTCAAATGCTGGGTTGAAAAATGTTTTTAAAGCCTTTAAAAATATATATCTTTATAAAGTAATATTGAGGATGATGGAAATTGTTTATATTGTTACGATAAAAATGACAGTATAATGTTGCCCAGTGTATTTAACGATTTATTTTAGAGAGAGAGTGGGGAGGAAGGTTCTCATAGCCACTTTCTCCTTTGACATTTTCATTTTATGAACTTTTTAAAAATGAATACTTCAGGCAGTGGATATTTTTTCAGTGATACCCTGTATGCTAAATAGTTTGTGGCATCTAATTAATTTGGTCTGAATATTTGATTCTTTTCCTTTCAACTTGACATTCAGAACATTGACTCAAGGAGAGAGGCTCAGAGTGGCGTGGTGGAGGCCCCTGCTCCGGGTAGGGTTCTTATCTGTTCTTGCATC
Organism: Loris lydekkerianus; assembly: GCA_963574355.1. Lineage (NCBI taxonomy): Eukaryota > Metazoa > Chordata > Mammalia > Primates > Lorisidae > Loris > Loris lydekkerianus. The sequence goes on along the minus strand of CAUYPK010141321.1, from coordinate 10,530 downwards.
TCCCTTAAAACTGCCTTTTGGATTCAGTGTTGTGCTTGAGTTCTTTTCAAATATGACCATATTCATATGGGTGCAAGACTACATAATGACACGTAGAGGTGAAGCATTCATTGTAATATTTAACACATCAACTGCCCTCTCAGTTGTATTTCACTTGGGCTTGTTTTGAGCCCAGGACCTTGTGAAGCAGATAGGACTCACATGTCTCTTGACCTGTCAAGACATAACAAAACACTGTGGCCCCAAGAAAAAATTTTTTTTCTCCTAGTGTGGCAGTCAGTGTGTTAAAGTTACATAAATTTTTTCAAAAAGTGTTTTGTTATAAGACTATGCTGTATTCTGGCCCACCTTTTGTTAGGCTATATTTGGATAGATAATAGTGATCTTTCGTTCTTGCATGAGGTGTAGGTAAGGAGTGGATGAGGGGCGCGGACTTCTTTGAAATCTAATAGTGCAGTCAGATTTTTCCCTGATTTGGTGGTTGTGTTGCTATGGCAGGAAGTGCCATGAAATATGCATAAAAGAACTCCATACGTGCACCCTAACAGTCCCCTCTTCCCTTTTCCCTGAGTGCTGTGACACACCAGACCTCCACATTTCTATAGTTCCGGTTCCTAGAGCTTGGGGCACCATGATGCCTTTCCTAGTCCTGTCAATTCAACCTGTCAATGTATGAATTGCTGAATTAGCTGCTATTTCATGTGGAGTCACATTAAGCTTTTTCTTACCCTTTTCGATGGGAAAGCTGTAGGGTAGGTAAGGAGGAAATTTAGAGTACATTTACTTTGCTGAAAATGTTAGAACTTTCTTGTGGCTGGATACAGCAAATTGTAATTAAATATAAACCAGAACCAGAGCTACCTCTAAGTAGTATTTCCTCAAGCACAAAGCTCTCAGGCATGAGACCCACTTTAATGGAGGGTCTCTGATTTCTTGAGCATCAGTGAGTTTCAGAAGTGACTATTTTTTGTACTCTTCTAGTTTCCTTGTAACGACACACTTTTTCCCATTCCACACTGTGCTTAAATGACAAAGACTTCTGAGAAGCCAAATTCTGTCAAAGTATTATTTAGAGGTAATGTTGAAAACCTAGACTGAAGTCGAAGAGCGTTCCAGTTTTAATGGTCTTTTGACTAAATCAATCGGTTCTTTTCTGGGAAATGATTTTTTTCATAGGAAATGGGATGATATTTTAAACACTTTCCTTAAGTTGAAGGCACAACAGTTAATGCCTCTATTGTTGCTATTCTGTGGCTGATATGGTTTTGATAAAGCTTTAAAATTTCTGCTACTAAGCCTGGGATAGAGTATTTTACCAGTTTTAAATGTTGGCTTCAGCTTTTTGTGATCCTTCTCTGATTTGCAGTGTAATAATGAGTTCATAAGCTAAATTCTTAGAAAGAATTTTGTTTCAGATTATGCCTCTTGTCTATTTGGGAGCAACATGTCTTTTCAATCATGAGATTGACAGACAAAAAATAAAGTTATTTCTTTATCTATTTTGGGAAGCAGTCATTTATTGAGTGTCTGAAACTAGATTGTCCTGAATGAGAACACTTTGCAGATTTTTTTGGTGTAAGTTCTGTTTTAAAACTTGCAGTCCTCGAAGTCTTCTGACCTTTACAGACTTGTTAGCGTTCCTAGCCATCCAGTCCACATCACATGCACACACACACAGACACACATGTTTTTACTGGTAATTTGCTGGGAGGTGTCTTTCAGCATAGAAACATTTTCTTTGAGAGGTGCTTAAAATGTGACTATCAATATAAATACATATCTATATGTTTTTTTCTATTTCCTTTTTCCCCACTGTGAGATTATTTTTCTCACCAAACATTTCACAAATCATATGACCTCACTTCTGCTAAAATAACCTCTTTTTGTCATTGATATATTCATGCAGGATTCAGTAGGCAGCATCATTTGGCAAGTGTTCAGCTTGACTGGAAGGAGGCATAGCATGCTGTTTTCTAATCAAGGAGCATCATGCATTATTGAGTTCATTGTTGACTTTTTTTTTTTTTTTTTTTTTAACAAAAGAGCCTCAGATCCATCACTATGCAGCTGGAGATACATCTCATATCTGCCCCATCCTCTTTCTGTGTTTTGTTCAGAGAAGTTACTAAGTTTGGAGTTTGACCTTATTTCACTGGAGCATAGAACTTTACGGAAGACTTTTAGATAACGTAGTAAATTTAGTAATAATGGAAAAACTCCTGAAGTCTGATTAATCAAAGTAAGAATCATTATTAAAGTCCCTGAAGTTTCTTTTAATAAGAGTAAAAGCTACTTTTAAAATGTAAAATTAAATCCAGCCTTTGGGGGTAAAACTGGTAAGTTCTTTGGAAAAAAATTATTTAAAAGGCACATCATGTTAATTCACTATGTACGATAGTAAATTTTTATTAGAGTCAAACTAAAGTTGTTTGAAATTGTTATTTTTAAAATTCACACATTCATAGGTAGCAGTCTATTAGGATATAATAAAAGAGGCAAAAAGATCATGTAGTGTTGGATGCTGGACTGGTTTTTGCTTTTAAGCAATTGGCTGGTACAGTGGAACAAAATGATGTGTCTTTTCCAGGATAATATGTGAGATACTCAAAAGAGACCATGTGGAAAACTAATAATCTGTCTTTTATTTATTTATTTATTTATTTATTTTTTAATTGTTAAATCAAGCTGTGTACATTAGTGCAATCACCTGTACCCATTCTGAGATGCACCATAGATGTGGCCCCACCCATTACTCTCCCTCCACCAAAATAACCTGTCTTTTAGAAGTAGATTTAATTTAATACCATTTTAAACTATCCAGTAATTGAGAGGTTATGACTTGTTGCAAATTCACAAATTGACCCAGTATAGCCTCTTCTAAAATTTGAGTGTCTGATTTTACTATGAATTTTTTGGGGGCATTTGATATTTGTACATTTTTCTTTAATAGGAATTTCAATATTCCATATATTACTTGCCCTACAGTCATAATTTGCCTGAGGGTAAAGCATTACATTCATTACAGATAAGCTTTTGCTCATTTGCTGCATCTGTGTTTATTTCAAGTCGTTTATGCTTGGGGAAAACCTTCATGTGATTTGTATATGCTCAGATCAAGTTTAGTTGCAGCTTCTGGTCTGCCTTAAAACCGCTCAGTGATTAAATGAAATACCAGAAGCTGTGTTCCAAAATACAAGAATTTTTTTTTCTTGTGTTTGCAATAGTATTAGAACCAGTTCACCCAGAATTTTTTTTTTTTTTTTTTTTAACATTTCTTTGGTCAGATGAATCACATTAAACATATTAAAAAAGAAAAAAAAAACTTTAATGGGAAATTTTACAATTGAAATGACTTTATCTTATAGACCACATACAAATGTTTTTAGACATTGAAAAGTGCTTAAAAGCCAACTGTGCCCAGTACCCCATGTCCTTTCCTGAGTGCAGAGCAGAGGGTGACATCTTGAGCGGAAGCCATCTGTCCCCAGCATCAGGTATTCTGTACGCCCCTACTCCCTTCCTTACCCATTGTCCCTCACCCTCTTTTCCTATTTGCTGTGGCCTAGGTCAGTATAATGTATCTGTGAACTCTAGCAGAGACCTATGGGACAGATCATAGCCACAATCAGACTTTGCTAAGCAAGTAGAAATATGGCATGCATACAGAATATGATAACTATTAGAAACCCTGTCACCTCCTATAGGGGAAGTGAATTTCTTAATTTTTTCAGGGTAAGAGTTCTTAGCCAACTCTCTTCTGTGACCAGAGACAGTTGTCCATTTTCTGGGCTCATAGTTAGTCAAAGGTCTAAGACTCCTGAGCCGATTTTTGTGCAGCTGGCTTTCTTTCTTTCTTTCTTTCTTTTTTTGCAGTTTTTGGCTGGGGCTGGGTTTGAACCCACCACCTGTGGTATATGGGGCTGGCGCCCTGTAGCTGGCTTTTTTTTTTTTTTTTTTTTTTTGACACTTCTGTTTCTTGGGGCTTGTACTAAGGATTAAAGAAGCCAGGGGGCTCAGATCTAGATAGAGAAGCTAGTATTCTAAAACATGGCTACTATTCTTAAAGTCTACCCAATGAAGCTGTTTCAGATTGTGTGTCTTTGAGTTCTATATATGTATGTTTTGTTTAGACTAAAGTGTTGCGAAGTGACTATTTGGCTGTGCTGTCTCAGTAGCACCCTGACAGACTCCAGCTTTCCCCCTCTGGAGAGATTTGACTTAAGTGCCATACGCATTGAGCAAGCTGGTCCAGGGGCTTGTCTCGCCAAGGCTAGCTCATGGCTTGGTGGCAATACTTCTTCTCCTCCGCCCAGCGTAGACTTGGTCACCTGAAAGGAGATGAGTACAAGGTTTAAAAATATCTCGTGGTCTGTGGGAATCTTAGCTTGGATACTTACAGCAACTGTGACTACGAAAAGGGTGGTTTCTTGTAAGACAGCTTATTCACATTTTTCACCCCATTTCATCACCAGCTTCCTTCACCTTTCCCCTCTGCCTTGGCACTCTCTCTCCTTCCTCTCACCCTCACTGTGAATGGGATAGTTATGCAAATTCTGTTCTTGGCAGTGTCTGCCTTCAGTAATCAGCTTTGTCTGAATCTCAGGCTGCTCTGGAATAAATCACTTGCTTCTCTACAGAGCACTTAAACCCATGACAGTTGATGCTGACCTTTGTCTCCTTTTTCTCCCTTGTGCCCTCGAGGGCCAGGTGGCCCAGGATGACCTGGTGGTCCCACAGGGCCTCTGTCACCTAGAAGAACAGACGGGGGCATGACTAAGTGATGCAAGAGAATGGGGACTGAGGACAGGGAGCTAGTGAGCACCAGCAAGGGAGAGATCCTTTTCAGCAAGAGGTCGTTATTACATAGGATTGTGGGGGGCTCCCTCCCACCACTTACCTTTGGGTCCTGGGGTGCCCACCTCTCCCTTCTGCCCAGGGGGTCCTGGAATGGCTCCATAAGCTACAAGGGGGAGAAAAACTGGCCTTAGACTAGAGGTTGCTTTGCAGCTTGGGAGGTCAAAGTAACACAGATAGATGGTGTTGGAGTTTGGTCTTGTAAGAGGAAACAAAGTTTAGAATTTGATTTTCAGCATCTCAAGTGTTAATAACTAAGTTTTTCATGAGACTCTTGTGTCTAGAGTAGGCCCTGTGTGAGATTGCAGTGAGTCAGATGCAGGGAGAGCAACTGGGATGCCCTTACTTCGGAAGAAGTCCATGAGGTCCTCCGTCACGTTGCTGTAGGCAGAGAAGACCTTGCTGATGCCAGGTGGCCCCTGGGGCCCAGGCCGGCCAGGTGGGCCCTGGACAGGGTAAGCCATCCCTTGCAGCAGGCCCTGTCCTGTAAAACACCAAAGTGTGGGCGCAGGAGGCAGGGGTCGTCCCACACCCTCTTCAGCAGGAGTACAATGTGCTGATAGTCTAACTTCCCAGCAAGGAGCAGTCTTGGGACTTTCTTTGTATTCCCATGTGACTGGCACAGGTCTCTACCCACTGTGGGCCTTCACCAAAGATAAGTAACTGTTCAGATAAAATACAGAGCAAAAGGACTTCTCAGTCAACTTCCTTCCCCAGCCTCACAACACACTAGCATGGTGGTGAGGACTCCTCTGGGATCCAGAACGAGTTTGGCGTTGAGAAAGCAAAGCACGGCACAGACAGCCCAGTGTGCTCTGTCCATGAAGCTTGAGTCCCAGCACAGAGGCTGCTTGAGGTGAGTGGGCTGAGGACTAGGAGCGGGATTCTTGTCTACAGTCCCTGCCTGATTCCAGAAGTGCTGTCTTCACAGCCTGGCTGCTCCAAAAATGGGAGGGCTGGTCTGGAGATGTCCACATGCTCCCCCAGCACCAAGGCCTAAATGTTCCTACTTACGCTGCAAGCTCTCCGACACCCGGACAGCCAGCTCGTTGTAATCCAGACCTCCAGCGAAGCCAGCTGTGAAGGGTCCATTGTCACCACCATACATGCCACCTCCTGCTGCTGCCCCATAGTCTCTGCCCAGGCCGGTGCTATAGGAGTCAGCTGCACCAAAGGCCACTCCTTCACCCAGGGTGCCTGCACCAGCCCCTCCTGTACTCGTGGAGGAGCTGTAGGAGCTGCCCCGTCTGCTGGACAAGCTGTGTGAGGAGGAGCTGCTTGCCCGACGGTAGGAGTCATCCATGGACCGGAGGCGGCTGTCCCCAGGTGGTCCCTGTGGCCCGGGGGGACCTGGGGGGCCAACTATGAAGCTGCGCACATCAGGACCTGCCAGGTAGGGAGCTGTGTGAGTGGGAAGCTCGGTGGAGAGAAAGACCGGGGACGTAGGGGTTGTCTCTGGGGCTCAACACCTCAGCAGTTGGAAGTGAACCTCAGGTGGGAAAGGAACCGGGCTGTGCCCAGCTGGCTTTCCCACACCAGCCTCCCAGTTCCTTTGAGCACCTTGCTGCCCCTCCGATGGGAAGAGCAAGGTCTGGGGAGGGGCAGAGGGACACCACCTACTTGTGAGGTAGCTGATCAGCTCGCTCCGGAAGCTGTCGCTGTTGTCAGCCGCATAGGTCGCCAGAGCTCCCGAGACACCTGGGGGCCCTCGAGGACCTGGGGGACCAGGTGGGCCTGGAGGGCCTGGGATGGATGACAAGCCAGCAGCTGAGCAAGAGAAGAGAAAAAGGTCAGGGCCATGCTGTGGAGGGAGCTGAACTCAGCGCCGGCCCAGGAAGGGGTGGTGAGGCCGGGCTTCCTGAGGGGCAGGGCCCAGTACTTGCACATCCAGGAGCGGCTGCTCCCACGGGTCCTCCCACTCCCAAGTCTGAGCCTCATTCAGCTCCAATCCTGTTCCTTCCTCCCAGGTCCTCCTTGACCCTTATCACAGGCTAGGTGGCTCTGTCTCTCCTGGCTCCTTCCAGCGGCCCTGGGAGCCCTTGCCGAGCAGAGCCTGTCTAACTCTCCCTGGCTGCCCTCTGCCCTCCTTGTGCTTGGTCCCCAGTGCCCTACTATGCAAGTAAGATGAGAGATCCTCCATGCTGATGCTGGACCACATATTGCCTGGGATCCCTGGTGGCCCTGGGGGTCCTGGGGGTCCAACGATGCCTCTGAATTCAGAGCCTGAGACACCAGGGGAGGGGAGGGAGTCAGTCTAGGCCTGTGTCAAGGGACTCTGTCTCTTCCCAGACCACCTGGACAGCTGTCCCCTGCGTAGCCTCACCTTGAAGCAAGGAGAGGAGCTCCTCATAGGATGTTCCTGGCAGGCCGGGGGGGCCAGGGGGACCAGGGAGCCCAATGCTAATGCCAGAACCTGGAGGACAGAATTCCAAGCTGTGATGGATTCAGATCAGGCAGGGGAGGCAGATAGAAGCCTGTCGGAGAGGCAGTCAGACATCAGAGCAATTTGAATATAAGTGGGGCAGGGGGAGAGCGGCAGAGGGAAGGGTGCAGAAACACTGTCCTGGGCCACCACCCGGGGGGAGGAGCCCAGAAGAGCAGAGGTCAAGGCTGGATGTCTGCATCATCCTTCTCCGTACACAGGACAACGTGCATGAGAGTGTGTGTTTGTGTGCACGTATATGCATGGTACGTGTGCACGAGAGTCCCAGACACTTGAGTCACTCCTTGGGCATGACCCAAGGAGTCCCACACTCCTCTGGGGTTATTCTTCTGGTTTGGAGCCTGGCAAGAGGTCAATGGGGACACCTCAGGGAAGCTCAGTACCAAGTCCTCATCCCAGGCCCCTCTTGACCACCCCTCTGGTCACCCTGCCTGCAGAGGGCAGGCCAAGGGGCAGCCACTCACTTGACATGTAGCTGAGAATGCGGCTGCTCAGCTCTGCATAGTCCAAAGATTGGAGAGACCCATCCCCACTGGCTCCTGGTGGCCCCGGGGGACCTCTAGGACCCATCAGATGCTGACGTAGGTATTGGTGTACATCATCCCCTGGAAAGGAGAGGACATGCTAGCAAGGACCCAGCCAGGACATGGGCATCCAAGGCCTAGTCCCATGCATGGACTGGCTTCAGAAGGACATTTGTGAGTTCTGGCTTCTCAGGTCCACACTGGCAGGGCTCCTGAAGGGGCACCTGTCTGTCTTCCTGGCATTGGGAGGAGGATTTGCTGCCCCTTTTCATTGGTTTGCTGGCTTCTTGCCCTGGAGGACTGACTCCCACTTGTAGCCTGACAAGTGAGGTCAAGAGATAGTAAAGATGGTCCCACCCTTGACCCCACCACAGGCACTCACGCCGTAGCAAAGCCAGGATGTCTTCAGAAGAGATGGAGCCAGAGGACAGGCTGACACTGTACCCCGAAGCTGCGAGGAAGAAAACCCCAGGTTACCTGCCAAATGGGCACCAGACCAACACCCTCATTATTCCAGAATCTGAAAGACCCAGACAACTAGCTGTTTCTCTTTGGGAGAAACAAATGAATAGAAGTATTTTGAAGCTATTTTGAAAGCATGAAAAGGTCAAAAGTTGTTTTTCTGGTAGGAACTGCAGTTTGTTTTTAAGAATTTGCTTTAGCTCTGTGGTCCCCAACCCCTGGGCCACAGACCAGTCTGTGGCTTGTTAGGAACAAACCCCATAGCAGGAAGTGAGCAGTGGAGGGAGTGAAGCGTCATCTGTGTTTACAGCCGCTCCTAATTGCTGGTGTGTGTGTGTGTGTGTGTGAGAGAGAGAGAGAGAGAGAGAGAGAGAGAGAGAGAGAGAGCGCGCTCCTGTCACAGCAGCAGCAGTAGATTCTCATAGGAGCACAAACCTTACAGTAAACTCCACATGGGAGGGATTCTGCTTATGAGAATCTAATGCCTGATGATCTTAGGCTGAGATGTGACACTCTCAAATCATCCTGAAACCATCTCCCCAACTCTGGTCCATGGAAAAAATTGTCTTCCATAAACTAATCCCTGGTGCCAAAAATGTTGGGGGCCACTGCTTTAGCCTAACTCTCATCAGACACTTCCAACCTGAAGGCTCTGTTTTCATGAGGACAGAAGTGCCCATGATGTGCCAACACATCAGCCAAGCGCAGGTAGCTCATTCAGCATGGCTGTTGGTATGTTCTTAATCTGAACAAACCCTGCTGAAGCTGTGCCCCAGGGACCAGATTATCATGAATTCAGAATTAATGATCATATTCAGGAGAAGGGCAAAATGAACAGCAAATTAAGAGATGAGGTACTGGGAGCAAAAGCGGCCCCCAAGGATAAGATGTACAGGGAGAGGCTCACTCTGTAAGTAGCTCACGACTTGGCTCGCCAGCTCTGAGTAGTTGAAGGTCTCGCCTGTGATGGTGGTGACAGGCCCCGGGGGGCCAGGTGGGCCTGGGGGACCCTGAACTCTAGACAGGTAAGATCTGATACTGTCACCTGCCAACAAAGGAATAAAGCATTGTCAAGGTTGTCCCCCCCACCCCCCAGAGGACAGGTCCTCCCCACAGGGGTCAGCTGGAACACATGATGAAATGCCTGCCCTGCCCCCATGCATGGGCCCAAGGCAGGCCCAGCGGGGAGCCTAGATGCCTCTTGTTGTCTTTTTCCTTATCACAGATGGAGAAGCTGAGGCAGAGGCCTGTGCTGGGTCAGGTGGTCCGTGGGGGCTGTGGTCCAACAAGACTCCAGTTTGCCACCCATTTGCTGGCATAAGGTGAGAGAGCACGTGCGTGTGAACGTATGTGTGAGTGCCAGGCGCCCTCCCCAGTGTCGGGGGGCAACTGAGGGCAGCTGGAGTTGGACCCTCTCAGCCTGCAGGTCGGGCTGCAGGGGTAGAAGACTGGGGCCTGGCCACACACACACACACACACAGATACCTCACACAGACATATGCTCACACACTCCCACCACCCTAAAAGGCCTGTAAGGCTGGGTGCTGGCCACTCACTCTGCATGTACTCAGAGATGTACTGCTGAATCTCCCGGCCAGAGCTGCTAATGGAGCCTGGAGGCCCTGGAGGCCCTGGGGGACCTGGTGGGCCTTGCAGGTATGTGGAGCTGGATGACCCCCCTGCAAGAAAGAGAAAGGAACCTGAGCTGGCTTCCCCAGCCCCCAAGGTCAGACAAATAGGGACCCAGGTAGTGCTTCTAGGGCAGCGGTTCTCAACCTGTGAGTCACAACCCACCGGAACTGTATTAAAGGGTCGCAGCATTAGGAAAGTTGAGAACCACTGTTCTAGGGTCTGAGGAGGAAGGGTCTCTCTCAGGGGAAAAAATGGGACCATGGCAAAAAGGAGAGTCCCTGAGAAGAGAAGAAAGGACTGCCTGTTGCTGGGAGCCAAAGCTTAAAAAAGAGTTCACTCCGGAAAAATACTACAATAAATCAATTACAACCAGACAGGCAAGAAAAACATTCTGACCATTCAGGAACTAAGATAACCTCACCTGCTCCTGGAATTCCCCACCCTTTCATACCCCCGAGCACACTTCCCCCCTCCGCTTGTGTTTAAATAGCTGTTAAAAAATAAAGTTTTTGGGAGCTTGATCAGAATCTTGTCATACTCCCCGTTCTTCATGTCTCTTGTTCCTTCCACTCTCTCCCCCCAGACCCTAGGTCCCTGCTGAACTAGCCCCGTGGG
>CAUYPK010141320.1:0-67798 GCA_963574355.1 Loris lydekkerianus | reverse complement strand
ATCCAACTCTCACTGGCCCTGGTGTTGTCTCTACAGAGCTCAACGTGCTGTGTTTTATAAACTTTTTTAAAGTTTGTTTATCAAGAAAATGCCAGGAAGGCTATGTTAACCATTGTGATGAAAATGTGTCAAACAGTCTATGAAGCTAGTGTATGATGCCCCATGATCATATCAATGTACACAGCTATGATTTAATAAAAAAAAAACTAAATAAATAAAGTTTGTTTATCATAAGAGACAAGGGGATAAATCAAACTGAGGGACATTCTTCTACACAATGTTAAGCTGACTTTTTCTCTTTTAAAAAAAGTCTATATTATGAAAGATGAAGAAGAAAGGTGCTAGTCAGGAAGAAAGGAGACTAAAGAAACATGACAGTTGAACAAAGCCCTGAAGTGGACTTTAACTCACACACACAACACATTCAATGCCACCTTCGCCCTGGGAGACACTGAGATCAGCGGCAACTCACTAGCAGGGTTGTTAAAGACAATGAAATTACCCTGGACAGGGCAGCACCTGTGGCTCAAAGGAGTTGGGCACCAGCCCCATAAGCCGGAGGTGGCAGGTTCAAACCCAGCCCCCACTAAAAACTGCAAAAAAAAAAAAAAAAGAAAAGAAATTACTCTGGACTTTCTCCTTGTAGGCTGTGGCAGGATTGTGCAGTAGTTAATAGATCCTATTGTGTCTAGACTATGCCTCAAGTTAAGTGGGACTGTCAATAATGAAACTTAAGGACAAACCTGCCTGCTGTCTAAGGCAGACACTGGTAGGTCGGGCTATTTTTTCTGCTGGTTGGGTCGGGTACGTGGGGAGGTGTGGCTGAGGTCGGCATTGCAGCCTGGCCTCACCACGCTGCTTGGAGTCCTATGTATATTAACTTTAATTAAATGCCACATTAGACATATTGAATGGATTTATTCCAAGCTCCTATCAGTCAGATTAGCTAGAGTCACCAACAGAGTAGCACACTCGTGTGAAAAATGCCGTGAAAATGTGTAAAAGCAGTACCTGTTGCTGAGAGGCAAACGTCATGGGTCCTTCTGTTCTATGTATCTTGAGACAGCTTTTATTCTGGACTAACTTGTCAAAGATATTTGTATAGCAAATAGCTAGCCAGTCAACAATGCCAGGAAACTATTAATCAAGATATGATAATGCCTATTTGCAGAATAATAAAACAAAGAACACTCTCATATAAAAGCAGGTGAGACCCAATCCTTAGACCTGTCCAGACACAATGCTGGTGTTCCTGGTTCTGGGGGCTGTGGCCTTGGCATCTGCTCATCACGCTGGGGAGCACTTCGAAGGGTAAGCAGTCCCTGAAAGAGCAAGCCCTTCTTTCTGTGACCCCCCCAAATGTAGACACATTACCCAATTTAAATTTTCTGTTCTTTGGCTATCTCACCATTCAGAGAGAAGGTGTTCCGTGTTCATGTTGAAGATGAAAACCACATCAACTTAGTCCACAAGTTGGCCCACACCACCCAGGTTAGTAGCTTTGGATTCACTTCACACCTCCCTTAAAACCTTACTTTGCACTGTGATTTCGTCAAAGGAAGAATGACATGAAATATTAACTGCAGCACTTTGGGTAGCAAGACCCAAAATCAAGGAAAACATCTATTGCCATAGTATCTTCTGTTTCTGCCTAAATTAGATTACCTTCAGCCCTATAGTAGTATAAATCCATAGTAACTTTTAAGAGAGCTGACAGTGTGACAACTGGATGAGTTGGGACTGGCCCGAAGGTCACAGAACATCTAATATACAGTCACTTTCTTTCTGAGGTGAAAGAGAAAAATGATCAACTTGGATATTACTGAAAAACTGGGCTGTTGTCCAACTTCAAATTCATTTCCACATCTCATGTATCATCTGTTCTCTTTGATTTTCTTTCATTCCAAATCAAACAGCTTGGGTTTCCATGACCTTGATTTGGGTCTCTAATGATGACATTAAGGGGAAATAGAAAGTAAAAAGCCGTGAGTGATTTCCATATCTTTCTTCTGTTTTCAAAAAAAAACTAAAATCTCTATGCTACCTTAAAAAAAATGCACCGTATACAAGGTGAAAACTGACATTTTTAATTATATATGTAGCATGGCAGGAAGCTGTTGCTGATCACAAACACAGTAGTTCCACTTGGGCCAATGCTGTTCCTTCATCAATATATAAACTAAAATGAACAAATATATACAAAATATTCATCACATATGTGTGTGTGGTCATTTTTTAGCTCTTGAAGTATAGAGGAAGGAAAAGGAAGGGGGGAGTATAGTAATTATACATTTAAAGGTTTAGAATTGAAAGAGAATATAAAGTTATCTATTGTAGCCTTCCACCCAAATCTGGAACTTCCTCTCAGAAAATAGCATCCCTGGCTGCTGGCCCTGATAAACCTGTCTGAATTCTTGCACGAATTCTAGGTATATGATTCTTCAGCATACCCCACTTGCCTTACAAATCATTCCCATCATTTTCCTTCTTATAACTTCTTATAACTTTGACCCATTGGACTTAGCTGAGCCAAATCTTTCCTTTAAGATTTATCTTTTCCAGGCCTTCCCTCATTTCTCTTAGCGCTGGTTTACAGACTCTTGATCATCTGGTCACTTATGATTCAGCTTAGTCTTTCTGGCTATATTTCTTTTTTAAAGTGTAGCCACCAGAATTGACAATGGGCCTACAGGTCTGCTCTGATTAATACACACTGCAGGACCACTGGGCACCTTCATTTATAAAGCAGACGTTTGTTAATGGGGCCTAAGATCCTTTTTAGCATCTTGGGCAGTCAGAGAACACTGTTAAATCTGTGTTCAATCAAAACCATTAGGTTATTTCTTTATCACATGAATCACTCTCCGACAAGGTATCCTTCTTTCTGCACTTGCCTAATTGATTTTTTTTTTTTTATCCAAATGCAGGGTTTTAGATTTACACTATTGAAATTTTATCTTGATAGCCTATTTTCAGCATGTTGAGATCTTTTTAAAAACTAATCCAGACATCCGGGGAAATAATTCTTCCCTCAAACTTTGCATCACCAACAAGTTTGATAAGGCCTCCTTGACTTTTATTTTTGTCACTGATAAAAAAAAAGATTCAGGAGGTCAGAGGTCAACACGGAATTAAAGGCCTCCTTCGTGTTTCACTAAACATATTCATGATGACTCTCCAATGTGCCACATATGGTGTGAAGCATGAGTTGACTCATTCACCTGCTCTCCTGGGGAAAGCTCACTCAAGTACCCAAGCTAGTGGGGTGTTCCCTAGCACTGCGCTGATTTCCAGCTTATAAAGGATATCGATGCAGAGACTTCATCAAATGCTTTACTAAGATCAAGATTCAGCATTCTACCAGGTTAGTGGTCTCCTCCAGTAATAAGATCAAGTTAATTGGGCCTGACGTACCCTTGCTTTAATCCACGCTGGCTCCCAGAGATCACAGCTTCCTTTTCCAAGCATTTACAATCCACATGCTTCCAGTTCACTCTGCAGCTAAGCCAGAATCCATGCCAGACCCAGGAGCTCCTGCTTCTGGGCTTCACCTGCTTTTCCGTTTGTGAAATCCAAGACTTGCCCCCTCTGCTCCCCAGTGAGCCCTTCAAGCTCTGATTCTTCCAATTGCTGAAAGAGTTCTGCAATTACATCTGCAGTATTTTTTTAGTTATCTGAACTTCAGCATTTTATGGTAGGCAAGAGCAATGACTCTGGACTCAGACTGCCTGGATTCAATCTCCCGCTGTAGCACTTACTAGCTGAACCTCAGACTCTTCTCTGATCCTCAGTTTTCTCATTTATAAAATGAGAGTTATAATACTATTTGCCTTATAAAATTGTTGTCAGATTTAAAAGAATTAATACAGGCAAAGCACTTACAAAGAGCCTAAATGCTAAGAACTTGATTCGTGTTTGCTATTATTACTATCATTAGGTTGGGGATTTTGAATGCAATTTACATGGCTGGTACCGATCTCATCTACCTTTGGTTTCAATGCCCCCTTTCCAAAGAAGGCATTTGTAGTTCAGTCATAACATGTGAAAAATCCTTTACTTATCTCAGTGGTGATTTCATCTCTCAGTAGAAACAGAGGAAACAACAGATAGTGGAACACCTGCTTGGAAAGACAAAAGCCAAAGAAGAGTTAAATCGGGGCTACTTTCTCTGTTCCGGCTGCAAACGTCATGCTTTAGCTCCAAGCAGTGGGACACACATTTCTTCTATTTTTATTTTCAACATGATTGAAAATGAGATTTTTATTTTCCTTAGCAATCTTGTGGGTGCAGCGTATCTGAGCTGTAGCCTTCCTGATAAGATCATCACAAGGGCATCCAGGCTTTGTATTCATCCTTGGCCATGTGTCCTTCCTCCCAGCTTTTGAACCTGTCCTTTTAAAAGCCAAGTGTATTGAAGAGGGCTGTGACCACAAGCACTCCGGCACCTTCTCCTCTTTCATCTATAATTGTATTAGTAAGGATTTTATTTTATCTCCTTGCCATCAGAGCTGTGCTTTTTCTTTTATTGGAAACACCACAAAAACTGTTCTCAAATCTCTGTACTGTCTAGAACTCTATATTTATCAAGTTTAGGGTAGACTTTTCTCTAAATTAAAGACAGTAAAGTTACTGTCTTCCAATGTTCTCATCATTCCTACAACACCACTAAGTTCTTCCCTGCTGTCCAGAATTGGACAAGTAGGACTCATTTCCTTTTCCAATAATAAAGGAAAATTTCATCAAGATAAATGAAGAATCTATCAGTTTCTCTCCTTGTAGTCAAATGCAATGTGAACAAACAAGTATGTGCGAATTTGTGAAAAACCGAAGATCCCCAACACCAGTATGTATTCTTTTATATGCCAAGTTTCCTCCCCTAACAATTGAAGTTTGAATGCTACTTCACCTTGCTTTTGTGACAAGTTTTCTGATAAGTTTCAGGAAGAATTCTTTAGTTATCAGCTAGCTGGCTGATTAAGTTGACATTATCACAATGCTGTCTAATGTTATCTCTTCGTGTAACTTAAAGGTATTTATTCTCCAACATACGTTCTACTCATATATTACTCTTGTCACTCGGCCTCCTACATTTATAATTTTATAATTTCAGTTTCATAACTTCTTAACATGTAATTCATTTCCTTACATCTATATCACCTATTTCACTCTATTTTTATATTTTGGAAATCAATCTCATTCATAAGGTCTTGGTAATTCCTGAAATCCATATTTATGTCCCTGTGTTATTACTCTGAGTTTATTATTTGCCTCCATACTTAGTGGCCTGGTAAACAGCTAGGAGGCTAAAGTTTGCTTCTTCTTTGCCAGTTTTTCTCCCAGGAAGTCCTGAGACTAACTCTAGTGCGGTAGGTCTGCGTCCCACTGAGGCACTCCTTGACAGGGTTGCTGACCAATTCTCTCCATGTCAAACTGAAACTTCTAAGCATCTTCGAGTCAGGTCTACATGTTGTTGTCAGACATATTTATGAGATTCTTCTACCCTTTTAAAAGAATTTTCTCACAGCAGAATCATAAAGGTAACACTGTGTGCATGTGCATGTGTGTGCATATGTTTGTATGTGTGTGTATATGTACGTGTGTATATGCATGTGTGTACATGTATGTTGTATGTGTGTATGTGTGTTACACACACATAGCGTATGTGTGTAACTGTGTGTATGTTTGTGTGGGTGTGGTCTTTCGGTGTTTGGCAGAGCTCAGACTAATGGGCAAGAGCTTAGGAAGTTAGATGTGACAATTTTTAGTTTAACATTTGAAATAAAACCATTTGTAAACAATTAGGCTGTTCTGAAGTGGCACAAGGTACACTCAAGTTTGTATCAGAAACATCGCCAAAGCTATCATGCAGGTGTTTGTTGCCTTGAGGGGAAGGCTGGCTTCTTAACAGAGGTTCTCCGGAAGCAGACCCTGAAGCAAAGATTGAAGGGGAAGGGTTTTATTTGGGAAGTACAGGGGCACTGATGAAGAAGTGGGGACTGGTATAGAGAAGGAGAGGCAGTCACCAGAAGGGAAACTCTAGGAAAAAGGTACAAACCTCAGGTTTCACAATTACCCTGCCTGAGAGCTGAGACAATTGGAGTATTTAAAGATCTGCTTTCTGGCTCAGCACCCGTAGCTCAGTGGATAGGGTGCCAGCCACATACACCAGGGCTGACAGGTTTGAACCCAGCCTGGGCCTGCTAAACAACAATGACAACTACAACAAAAACTAGCCAGGCATTGTGGCAGTCACCTGCAGTCCCAGCTCCTTGGGAGGCTGAGGTAAGAGAATCGCTTCAGCCCAAGAGTTTGAGGTTGCTGTGCGCTGTGATGCCACAGCACTCTACCCAGGATGACATAGTGAGACTCTGTCTCAAAAAATAAATAAATAAAAATAAAATAAAAATCTACTTTTTAGGGTCATTGGTGAACCATAGAAATCGTTTCCTTGGTACTTCTTGCCTCCCTGGAGCTGACAGTTTGGCTATTCCCAGTTCTAGGTAGAAGAGTCCTCAGGTACAGAGATGCAGACCTTGGCAGTAGGGAGTCCTCTGAGCACACTAAAAGGCCCCAGCAACTGTGTATGGGAGGAACACTGTCAGGCCGTCTGCAGAGGCTTGGAGGACTTTGTGTTACCAATTCCAAACCTCGATGTCTGTAATAAAGACATACCTCACTCTCCCACTGCACCATGGACTTACAGGTGTTTACTAGGAAGACAGATACAGAGCTGGCTTTCATAAACGTGCTTTCTCTTATAATGTGTTTATCTTCGGTGCCCGCCTCTTCACCATGTGGGTTAAGTAGAATTTATCGCCAGCCCCTTGCTTTCTCTGTCCTCATCATGGCACGTCTCTGTACTTCCTCACTACCATTTAACCTCTCATCTTTATCCTCTCATCCTCGACCCGCCAGGTCACCTTACATGGTCAGTCTTTATCTTGCTATCAATAGTCTCTTCGTTCAATTCCTCCATAACAACCACGCTCACAGTTTTTTCTTCTGGAATCTCAGCGTCCCTTCCTTCCATTGCCCTGACACGACCTATGGCCCTGTGCGTGATCAGCACCCCTGGACTTCTCCAGTGCTTGGAATATTACCAGGGCAGTGTGTAGCTTACTGGGTTCCCCACAAGTATTTATGACACTGAGTCATATTATCTTACCTCACCAGTTTCTGCTGCACAGCCTCTAAGTTTGTCCAAACTCCCTTCCACGTTTCCAAGCAGGGGTTCTAAACATCCCCACCAGTCACATCCCCAGCTCTGGAGACCAGAGCACAAACATTCAAACGGGTGAGGTAAGACACAGGTGCAAAGAAAGACCAGAAAAGCAGGCACCTACAAGAGACAGCATGTCCTTGTTAATAGTTTTCCATTGAACAAGGATAATTTAAAATGTACATTCAGAAATAAATACATTAGAATTATCAGATATGACATCCTCCTATTCTGTGCTTAATTTTCTCAAAAGTCTCCCCCATGAAGACAGAACCCATGTTGGATTTGTCTGCCAGTATATTCCCAGTCTCAGGCACAGAGCCTAGCACACAGTAGGACCGCAATCATAGTTGAAAAGTTAACTGTAGAAATAAAAATGTCAGAGCATTATTGGGTCCCCAAAGAGTATATTCTTTCCAGCCACAGTGCCAAGATGCCCACTGTGGAAAGATACCATTTCTTTTCTTGATGTAGCCACTATAGGTTGGGAATGCTCCTGGTTCTGCACAGAATTATGTTCCAAGAAAAATTTATAAAATAAATTCATTAAAAAGTAAAAGGGAAAGCTTAATTTTTCTCCACTAAATCTTGTAGCTCTAGTTAATTCATCATCATTCAGGACATTTACCCATTGCCACAAATGCTATTATCATAACAAGTAAGCCCTCAGAAAATCAATAAATAGAAAAAGGCAGTTACAGAATATTGTAATTAACTAGCATTGTGGATAATGATTGTATACATTTTATACTTATTGATAATCAATTAAGGTTATGTATGTATTTGTAAACATTTTGTACTGATGTGTGACAGCTTGCTCCCGATACTTGTTCACTCAAGGGAGATATTTTTAAGAGATTTCATGGATAATTTCATTTTGAAAATAACTCAATGAAGCAGAACAGCAGCATGCTTGCATGTGATAATTCAGCTATTGAATTATCAGCGTCCCATACAGTATATCTTGCTTTCTTTTCAGATTGACTTCTGGAAACCAGATTCTGTCACACAAATCACACCTCACAGTGTGGCTGACTTCCGTGTCAAAGCAGAAGATACTGTCGCTGTGGTGAACTTTCTAAAGCAGAATAACCTAAAATTTGAGTAAGTTTATGTTTTGTAGCTATTTATTAAAATTCTCTCCCATACACATGTTCATTCAGGCCTTTGAATAACCCTGAGAAGGTAAAAATGGTACCCAAAGCAGGCCTTCCCTGCGGCCACACAAACAGAACAGTCCGGGCAGAGCTGGTTCTGGATTCCAGATCTTAAGACTTCAGTTCTTATGGATTTTGTGTTTAGCAATTGCTCTAATGAAAAATTTTTTTGAATTTTTGCTTTATTTTTATTTTTTCATTAAATCATAACTGTATACATTAATGCATTTATGGGGTACAGTGTGCTGGTTTTACATACAATTTGGAATGCTTACATCAAACTAGTTAACATAACCTTCACCTCATCTACTTAATTATTGTGTTAAGACTCTACACTTAATAGATTTGACGTGTACCCTTACATGAAAATGGTTTTGACTCTCAGTTAATCTAACTGCGAATATATAAAATCTTTGCAAATTTGGGAATTATAACTTTATTTCCAACGGTGGAATAGCAAAACTTATTTGGATGAAGTTATACATTAAACATAAACAATAACCAGGTCCAAGTGCATTTCTATTCACAGGTTTCATAAGTTAGTAAGAATGTTATCTTTACTAATGTAAATTATCACACCTTCAGTGTTGAACTTGTAAACTGAATTCAGCATTAATTGCAATAATATCACATGCTTCGCCTACAACAGAATGAGTTTCCAAACGACATTTTTCTAATTTTGTGAATTAAAGGAAAGAAAACCATGAAAAAAAAAGGTTTTAACTCTTGAACCCCAAATCTTTACCCAGATATCTGACTTGCTTCTATTTCACAAGCAATATAGTGTGTACAGGCCACACCCATGGACACTTCATTAGAAGAAGCTAGAGATGGTTTTAGCCCCAAATCTTACCAGGTCTTCTTTCCAGGTGATCAGCCAACTCTATTGTGAGCCACCAGCTCTCTGTGCTCCTTTAACTTAAAGACAAGACGAGAGTCAGTCCAAATGACACTTCTGTCCTTTTCTTCCCTAAGCTCTCACCACTGTCTTTACTGGGAGGAGAAGGCATAGAGAGAAGGTACCAAAGAAAGCAAAGTGATTCCTCCAAGAATTGAGAAGAGCTGGCTAAGCTGATCTCCACATATCTCCTCCCCCTAAATACCACACTGATTTATTTAGGCCTTTCCAGATGAGAACGTGCTCCTAAGTAGACACAGTTGTCCACTTGTTGAACCAAAAACTCTGTTGAGTGCCTGTATGTAAAGCACTGTAAAGGAGTGATATGGCCTCACTTTCTTTAGGTGACAAAGTTTACATGAGGAATTACAATAGTGTGTCCTAGATGTTAAGAAGAGTAAAAAGCTAGAGATTGGGAGGGAGGAATGGACCAAGCCTAGGGGTTAGGGAGGGCTGTACTAAGAAACAAGGCTTCAATATAGAACTGAATTAGCCAAAGACAAGGAAAAACCACATTTGAGGCCAGGCATGGTGAACCTTTCATGTTGGAAGCCGTGTTAATTTAGCTATAATCAAATAGGGCTGGGTTCAAAAAACTTCAATTAGATGCACTTAAAAATGCACATTATTTTATAAAAATCTAACTACTTCATACTTAATAATTTCAAAAAAATGAAAACTGTCAACTTTTAAAGTTAACTCACTTTTTAATGACTTTGTTGTGTCTGGGTTTTGTTAGAAAGATTTGAATATTTGGTTTCAGCTTGCAAGTCCACAGTGTCAGCTGATCCTCTAGATGAGTAACAGTCATTTGTGACCTTATGGGCTTTTAGATTTGGATTAGTTAGGAGAATGTAGATTTACAGCAATAAGTGGTTGAAAGGCAAGAAAGCATTTTGGGAGGATGCTACCAGAGACCCGGGTATTCCACTGCATTTTCCCATATTTCAATTGGATCTTTAAATTAGACCTTAATTAATTCCATCTATAGTTCTTTAGATGCCTTGGTGATATCAGCAAGGTGAGGCATCTTTTACATACACTCACTAATTTTACCAAATTCAGTCCAACTTCATGACATTTATTTTGAAAGTTGTTGATGATATCTATTCCCCATGTTCTGTGTGCAAGACTGCCCTAAGTGAGTTACTTTTCATAGCAAAGAAAATCTTCTGCTATGATCTAAATGAAGTATAAAATCTGCACCAAGTTAGTAGTTAGTATCAGTCAATTCATCCAAACCAATTGAATATTTATTTTCCTTTTAGAGCATTGCATGAAATTATTCTGTTAAGTTGCAAGTTAACTCATGCTACTGATCAGTTATGGTTCTCCTTGAAAGAGGCAGTTGTTCGTACTTTAAAATGTTACCAGGGTCTTAGCATCCTACAGCTTCGACAACACATTCTTTCGCAATTTCTACATCATTAAATGGCTTCCCTTTTTCCCCAAGTATATAAACTACTTTAAAAGTTGCTCAGTAGCATTATTTTGAGGTCTTTTTGTTGCTTGGAAGAATTGTCTTTGCTTGTGCTTTTTATCTTTTAATAACTGCAATACAACCTTTCACTTCTCTCCTTCTAATTTAAAATATTTGTGGCCCTTATGGGTTTTATAATGCTGATGATCATTGACTTTTTTAATGTTGATATTGCAATATCGCAAAGCAAGTAGATCATCTAATCTTTATCAGAAACAAGACAATATTGTAATTCTCAATTCTCATCAAACATCTGCTCCCTTCCTTCAGTGTTCTCTTGGTCTTCTTCAATAAAAATACTGTTGAGCTGTGCAACTATTCACAAGTCGCACTTCAAACAGAAACAGAGAGCACTGTTGTCAAAAGCTGCAGGAGGGCTGACAAACTCCACCCCCACAAACTCTCACTACCCAGCCTCGTGTCTGTAGTGGAGGCAGTCAGGCAGGGGAGATTAGAACTCAATCGTGAGCATAGCAGCTTGCAATTTAGCCCTCATAGCTTACTAATGTTCTAAATGTGTCGGTCAGTCTAGGAGGATTATTTCATTGAAATTTATTCTTTGGTATTCTAAATACATTCATTTTTTTTAAATAAAATAAAAATATGAAGGACAAACAAATACGTATTAGCAAAAATAAAAAGATTTGTTCTATAAAATTTGGATTCAGTCAAAAGATGCACTGAAGGCCCTGGAAGGCCACATATGACCTTAAGACCTCAGGTTCCCCACCCCGGCTTTAAGCAAAGAACAGACCATATGCTAAGACTTAGAAGTGGGAGAAACAAGGCTGACCTGGAGGCATTCACATCAGAGGGAAGGAAGAAATAAGATATTTAGTGCCAAGCAGAACTCTTCTCCAAAGAGTGGATAGGGGAAGAGCAAAGAGAAAGTCTTGGACTCCAGTCCTGACCATTCACGTTTATCTACCAATCCCCCACCACAAGCTCAAGTCTTCATTATATTCTGAGAAACTGTGACCTACATATTAATAATTTTAACATTAGAAATTTTGTCATGCATTTCATATCTTAAAAATATAAATCACTAGACTTAATGTGAAAAAAAAAACCCAAAACATATAGAAGAACAGTATTTACACCAGTGAAGATGTCAGAATTGTCACTTACAATATCCACACCTCCGTCAGGATAAGTGGTGTAGCACAGTGCAACAAGTAAGTGCTTGGAGAAGATATAAACCAAATTCCAGTCCTGGCACCGCACCTGTCTGCCTATGTAACCTTGGGTAATTTGCTTCACTTTTCTTATCCATAAAATGAAGATATGATGCCTCTCTAAAAGGACTGTAGTGAAAATGAAATAAAACAATATGTAAATAATTTGCAGCTACAAGTAGTATTGCTGAGAATGATGCTATGGCCTACTACTATACAAAAGGAGGTTATACATTTTTAAAAATCAATAGAAACTCTTATATTTAACCCATTTTTCCTTTTATTTATTCATTTTTTAAAACTTCAGAATATTACAGGGTACAAACCTTTTGGTTACAAGTGTACTACCACCAAAAAAGTATGTGTTGTACCTGTTGGGTGTGAATTTGCCCATCTCAACCTCCCCTTCCACCTGCTTGATTTCCAATGCATCTTATTTCCATATGTGCACATAAGTGTTGACAGACTAGTTCTAATTTAACAGTAAGTGCATGTGGTGTTTGTTTTTCCATTCCTATGAAATTTCACTTAGAAGAATGTTTAACCCCATTATCTTGCCTCACCTGGCTATCTGCTTCTGCCTCAGGGAAGTGTCAAAATGTGACCTTAAGAACTGCCTATCTTCTTAAAACAAAGATATAACACAGTAAGTTTCAAAATATGATTAATATTCATGCCTATGACATTTTTGCTCTTATTATACTAAGAAGGACATTAAAAATCCTAGCCTTTAGGAATTTTCTGTAACATCAAAAAAAATGATAGTTTCTTTATAATCTCTTTTTTTAAAAGGAAGATCAGTGACCATAGACAAACCCCAGCCACCTGAATAATGTCCAACTTCTAGCCATATTACAAAATAGTGAAATCGTTTTTGACTACATTTTAATCTCCATTTATCAAATAGAAATTTTACTTCCTTTTTTCATGAGAAATTTTTAGAGAATTTTGTATGAATGTTGCATTATCTGGAACATAGGACATTCCATGGGAGCTAAGAGCTTGTTCATTTTTGCTTCTGTGTTCACTGCTTAGCATATTTGTGGCAAATACGTCTCTAAATATTAAATAATAACAATAATAATAAGTCCCTGGAAACCCTGGAGAATCACACCAGCAATATCCTTGCTGAGACTGCAAGCATCCCCCTGAACCCCATTATTACCTCATGTGGCAACCAATTCGTATGATATTTAGACGGCTTCCTGCTGGCAAGAATTTGCTTTTGTGTTTGTATATAACAAGAACCATCTACTGCATAGAGTTCTACCAAAATAGTTTGGGTAGACTTTTTTCAAAGGTTCTAACCTTCTTCACTAAGATGTGCATCATTTGGCAGCTTTAATCAGGTCATGAACTATCATGGGAAAAATTCAAAATGTGTGCAAAAAGGAAGCTGACTATAGTGTAAAGTTGCACCCTGGTTACAGAAAGACTAGGAACCGGATGGTGTAATTCTCCAGTTTATGGCTCTGAAGCTAAATTGATAGACCCACCAGGTGGGCGGCCCTGCACACAATTCTTTCCCATAAATTGCAGGAAGATTGTCCTTGCCCTATCCAGTCCAGGGAGAGATTGGCTGCTGCGAATGCCTGTAATATTATTTCTCTGCATATTTTAGAGACATAGAGAAGAGGGCCATTTTCTAATGTCTACTTCCTAATCCCAGGAGGAAAGTGTCTTGGGATCACAGTGGTCACAAAGTGAAGTTCTTCACCAACGATGGTCACACAGTCCAGAAACTGCCCAGACACTTCATTTTCAGGAATCAGATGAAGAGAATAAAAAGGAGTCATGTCTCTCTTTCCTTCTCAGACATTCGTGTTCCTCGCTTTGGGGAGAGTCCCAGTTGTCTAATTTGCTTGTGTATTTAAAAAAAAATAAAAAGGAGAAGAAGTTGATGGCACTATAAAAGGAACATATAAAAGTGTAAAATAGTGTACGTGTCTCTCTATTGTGGAGCTGTAATGCGGTCCCTATTATATTAAGAGGCATTGTTTTAATCTTCTAGAATAGAAGCTCATTATTTAGTAATAATATTTTTGTAATATAGCTAAAGCAGTACTTTGTCCTAAATCTAAGAAAATCAAATTATCCTAAGGCTGGGGAGGATTAATTGAGGTCAATCTTCTGCTTTCAAGCAAAAGTCAGCACCTCACTTCAAGCTCATTCTGATTCTCTTTACAAGGTGCTAGAGAATACTTTTACTCTTAAGTGTCATCTGAAATTCAACTGGTTTTTTTATGCCCTTTTGTCCTGCTTAATGATGAAAATGTTTAATATTTAACACTGAAAATGACTCTAACAGAATGTCTCGTCTTAGTACCAAATAAAACACTAGCCCCCACATAGTCACTGATTTTCCTAAATAATGTGGAAGTTTATTTGTTTGTTTTCCTTGAGGTTTGGACACAGAAAACAGTATGCTCAGAGAGCTTCAATGCTCCCTTCACCTAGAGTTGGCTGTAGAAGTGAATGAGGGTGCTGTTTACTGTTTTTTCTTGTATTTTTTTCCCCACTCAGTAAGAGAAGTTCACTCTTATTAGGCAAGATTTGTTCTTTCAAATTGATACTGGAACAGAGTTGTCTTCATAAAAGTTTCTGCCAGTTGATTATTTTCTAAGTTTCCAGGTTTTTGTTTTCCTTATTTTATTTTATTTTTGTTTGTTTTTAGCTTTCAGTTTTCTTTGAAAATCATGCTTTTGAACTGTCTCTATTTTAAACTTAATTTTCTCTGTGTTTTCCTGGAGTTTATGAAGGTGATAACTGGGAAAAAAGTATTATATTTTTTCCTCAACCTTGAAAGACATCTATGTAAATGACTGAGGCCTACAGTTTTGAGCCATGTTATTGTATTTTAGAATTGAAAGGAACATTGAAAATCCACTAACCAAGTGACCCCACTGTAAAACTTATGAAATCAAAGCCCAGGGATTAAATGAGTTTTCTGAAGTTTTTTTATGAGTTAGGTAAAACTATGACCTGGCTCTTTTGATTCCTAACTCAAGATTCCTTCTACTAAGACCCTATTCCCTAATAATTCAGTTTGGGTGGTGAATATAATGGTGACATTTACTGTAGTCATTATTCCTAACAGTAGCAGGCAGACTGATGGGCGTCCTTGGAAAGTCTGTATGCTAGCCCCCAGATCATGAGAATATGTTGTGTTGCATTACAATGAGGAATTAAGGTTATAGATGGAATGAAGCTTTCTAATCAGTTGACGTTAAAATGGGGAGATTATCCTGGATGGTCCAGACAGGTCCAATGCAATCATAAGAGTCCTTAAAAATGGAAGTAGGAGGCAGAAGAGGTCAGGGTGATTGGATATGAGAACTCAACTTGTTGTTACTGGCCTTGAAGTTGGAGGAAGGGGCCACAGCCAAGGACTGCAGGTAGCTCTAGGAACTGGAAGGAGGAAAGAGTCAGCTTCTCCCCTTGAGCATCTCTGTTGACACCTTGTTTTTTAGCCCAGTGACATGTGTGTTAGGCTTTTAACCTACACAAGTGTAAAATAATAAATCCATGGTGTTAAGCCACTAAGTCTATGGTACCTTAGAATAACCATAGAAACTCACACACCACCAAAGGATTGATGGCTGCTCAATGGAATTTTTCCCCACAGAATAAATTCTAAAATCTACCCCTTTTTCATTTTTTAAAATACTACCTTAATAGAATTAAGACCTTAAGACACTGTTTGCCTTTTGCTAGGAAGCAGATACCATTTGGTATTAATTTATTGCATTTTCCATGAATAGATCCTAGTTCACACCCAAGTTTACCAAATAAAGGAGCAACCAGGAGGAAGGTTCAGAGGATGTCCCTGACATACTTCCTCACAATAGCCTTGGGGCAGCTGGAGGAGAAGCAGACTTTTGATGTGTGGCTCAAATTCTCTGCCTGTCAGATAAAGCCATTTCAAGGCTGAACTATGGATAATAGAAGTTTGGGGAAAGTGACCTCTGTCTGTAATATTCACTGTGTTGTAATCAAGTACATTCCACTTATAACATTTTGTTTCCTCCAAACACATTCACCTACTCAAAGGGAAATGAAGTCACATATACCCACACCTTCAGACCTGCCTCTGTTAATAGAAACTTTGACCTGAACTATTTATGTATAGAAATGAGCAGGCCCCAAGTGCTCTGTCACTGATTTCCATATTACCTTGCTATAGAATCACTATTGAATTATTTAAGATAGACAAGTAGAAACTGGTTCTTTATACCCAATACTCCTTTGCCTAATAAATCTTTAGCTTGTTAATACCTATATTTCTGGATGTTCAGGTATCAAGATATTTTTCGCCAAACCTGGAGAAACTCTTCTCACATACACAGATGATCAGCTTTTCCCATTTACCTGAAACTGATTTGCTTCCTGGAATGCAAGGCCCATAGTGCTCAATTCAGACAATTCCTAAGGAGGAAAGACCATAGACAGGCCTTGAGTACATCCTGTTGTGTGGAAGCCCAAGATTCCAATCCACTGGATACAAGGGGAAACAATTTTCTAACTTTAGGGTCTCAGGACACTCAAATATGTGAAATTTGGGCAGAGAAAGGGCCTGTCTTGCTTGCACTTTCCAGTCACCTTCTCAATGACTTCCGTGTTCAGTGACAGCTTCCCCCTTGAGTAGTTCAGGTTGAAGGTCATCAGGAAGAACCAGAGGATGGGACGTGAATGTGCGGTGAATGCATTTTTGTCACCTCAGTCACCCTGGGATTTTATGTGTGTTGACTGGGGGGAAATACACTTATGTTGATAGGAGCACCCTCTCTGATTCATTGCAGGGAATTGATAAGCAACCTGAAAAATGCCCTGGAGATCCAGTTTGATAGCCGTGTTCGTGGGACAGGACACAGTTATGAGAAGTACAACAACTGGGAAACGGTACGATACACGCAGGATGTAGACAGATACTGCTTTGGGAATTGAACCAAGAATGCCACATTAATCTACAAATAATTCCATTGGGCAGATCGAGGGTTGGACTGAGCAAGTGACCACTGAGAACCCGGACCTCATCTCTCGCAGTGTGATCGGAACCACATTCGAGGGACGCAATTTGTACCTCCTCAAGGTAACCATTTTTAACCATTACCTTGCCATGTCTGAGGGCTTTAAATCAACGAATTCTAACACATTAACATCTGTTTCACAGACATGCTTATCCCAAACATTGTTGTAACTCTTTTCCTGCCTACATCCCCCAGGGAATCAGATTCCTCAGCTTCTTTCATCATATGTGGATTGTTAAATCATTGTTTTGATTTATTCAAAAGGAAAAATGCGATAAAATAAGAGAAGTCCTATAAATTTAACCACATTCCTGTAAGCAATGTAAATGATCATCTACCTTGATGAAATTCTTCTTTCCCAGCTGTTGTTTGCAAATCCATTTGCTAAAGAGGTTCATAAACTTCACATCTACCAGGCAACATTACAAAGCATATCAGCCATTTGTCTCTGTCATTGTCTAATACCATTTTTGTCATATAATTCTAATGAAGGAAATAAAAAAAGACAAGAAATAAGTGGGAGAGAAGGGAAAATTCTTACGAGATTAGAAGTATCATGATTACTTCTAATTACCCATCCAGTTGTCCTGGTCATGTCACCTAATAACAGCAGCTGAAAATAACTTCCACGTGAGTACAATTAAACAGGGTAATCAAGCATCTTCTGAAAATATGAGCTTGTCAAGCTTAATAAAAATAATAAACAGCTATGTAAGCTTTCAGCTCAAACACTGTGTCTAGAGGCAAGAACAGACTGTGCCAATATTATGTTTTAATGTAATCATGGGATATACGTATTGCTGCCGTCATCCTTCACCTGTTGAGTCCAGAAGCCCAGATAGGTGTGAAGATTAACCCCTGAATGCCACATACTGAATCATGATTTCCCCTTTCTTTTCTTTTGCAATAGGTTGGCAAAGCTGGAGCCAATAAGCCTGCCGTTTTCATGGACTGTGGTTTCCACGCCAGAGAGTGGATTTCTCCCGCCTTTTGCCAGTGGTTTGTGAGAGAGGTCAGTGGGTAAAGTGATTCAGGGCAAAAAGTAAATAGTGTTTCTTTTTAATTTCAATCAGTTCCTTATAACCTAGCTATAATAATAAGAATAACAATACAGAAAACACATGCACAATTCCAATTTCCCATTTTTATAAATTAGTTTCAATTTTCAACAGACCCTTTATAAAGCAAGTTTTAAAGCAGCTGGAAATTTGCATTTACTTGAATTTCACTCATCTGAACTTCTCATCCTACTTTGGTGGGGAAGGCCAAAGCTAGTATGGTGGATTGGTCATTTAAAAGCTAATGACTACAGATAAACCACCAAACTGATCATATCTCCTGGATAATAATCACTGTATACTTTAAAATAAAATAAAACAGTACACTACAGTCACCATATAGCCAAGGAGAGTGCTTCGAAGGTGACTGTAGTAATATTCAGCAATGAAATAGGTAGCATTTTTTCTGCCTAGGATGAGTTCACAAACTTAATTGTCTAACCTCACAGTAGTCCCTACTCTAAATGATAGTATTTTTTCATTTTTCATTTTCAAGATATATGTGCGAGCCCTTTAAAAACCTAAGTTTGTAAATAATCATGAGTTCATATTGATATAAACAGATGATCCAATAAAAAAATAAAAGGTAGAGGTAGATAAAGTGAGAGATGTACAAAGAATGAGGAAGATATAAAATCAACACTAGACCACCACAGTAAGAATCACTCCAGGAAAATCCACAGGTGGACCCAAAATTAGTGGGTAAAAGTTTAAGGAAAAATAGAATATTTACAGAGTCTCAAAGTATCTCCCCTTCCCTCCCAAAATGTATTAATTACAAAAGAAAAACTTCCTGAGAAACCTAGCAGAAAACTTCACCTTCACCAAGTGATCAAATTTAGCATCACCAGTAGTAATAAAAAATATCAATATCATGTGCCTCCTGATACTATGCACCAAAAAGACACATCATCTTCATGATATTCTTTCCCCAAATCCATGTTCCTTGAGTCTTAAAAAATTAATTTAAAAAATTAGACAAACTCAAATTGACAGACATTTGACAAAACAACCTGACCATACTCTTCAACAATGTCAGTCCTATGAAAATGAATTGTGGTCACCTTTGAAGTACTCCCTTTGGCCTTCTGGCAACCATAGTGATATTCACCAATGAGGTATGTAGCACTTTTTCTAGGATGAATTCACAAACTTAATTGTCAACCCCATAAAAGAGAGGGAAAGACTGAAGACCTGTCACAGGTCAGAGACTAAGGGGACGAGACAAGCAAAGGCAAGGTAGGATCCTGGATGGGAATCTAGACAAAAAAAAAAGGACATTACTGGAAAAAATTGTGAAACCTGAATAAAACTTACAGTTTAATTTATGGCCCCCATGTGAAATTTCCTCACTTTTATCATTGCATCATGGTTATGTAAAAAGACAACATTAGGGATAGTTGGGTGAAGGGCATGTGGGAATTCCTTGTACTATTTGCAACTTCTCTATATGTAAGTTGAAAATTATTCTGAAATGAAAAGTTGAGGACGTTGAAGTCTACAGTCCCAGGGAAATTAAAGTGGGAGGATTGTTTGAGCCCAGGACTTAAGGTTGGCCTGAGCAACATATTGAGACCCCATCCTGAAAAACAAAACATTGAAGTGCTTTAAAAATATAAAATTAACATAGAAAATATAAGTTTTTGTTCATGAAGCACTTCTGTATATATTTGTTACATGGTATGTATTACTTTTTAAGACACATTAAGCATCCATGTGGCACTACTTAACTTTGCTAGGTGATTCACCCACCAATAGTATTTCAGGAGGAGAAAAATCAGATTTTAGAATTTGATTTTATCATTACTTTCCATTTGTAGACCATTAAAAGAACATGGTTCTATATTTCCTTCAACTACAAAGCACAAGCTTTATTGGGTATTATGGTAATTAATGAATATATATGCATAGGGTCATGAAGAGTTCACACATAGAAGCCTGATCTATTTTAGAGTTTTTTGCAATAAATAAACAAATGAATAAATAAAGCAATCAAGCTTAGGGAAGGGTTGAACTTAAGTTTAATGTGATGCTAGAACAGAGAGATTGTGCCTAGAAGAATGTAGCTGGTGGGCGTGATGATCTTCACTCATAGATAAGAAATAAGTGTCTGCATTATTTAACAGGGAGTACTTGTCCCTTAATGGAATTCCCTTCTCAAGAAAGACAGTAAAAGAGACCCCTGTCATTATGTGGCTTGGAAGATTGGTAAGAGTGACTCACTTAAAAATGGGAGGCACTCTCATTATGTTTCTACATTTCTATATCTACAAGAGGTTTTATAGAAAATAAATAAATCTCAATCTCTAGATGACATTATTAGGAACTTGCACAGCTATCCATAGACATTTCTTACTTACTAGGACCAGGTTTTACACTTATATCCTACTAACTTTGAAAAAAGTTAGCGCAATTGTTATCTCAAAAGATGGGAGCGTGTATGCACCTTAAAAGTCTTTAACATTATTAAATCTTTGTTCATCTTCAATGTAAAAAGTTAAAATAAAAATTAATAATGATGTGAGCTATATATGAATAAAATAGAAGTATCCTAGAAGCAGAGAAGAATTAGACATAACAATTTTAAACAAAAATATCAGAAATAATTTGCTGATTGCTTGTTAAATATTAATATTGTCCACCTCGGTAAGGGACACTGCTTTCATTATCAGAGTCAACATTCATCAGTCTATGTAAATTTTAGCAGCATTACACATTCTATTTTTCCATGAAATTCTGCTTCATAATTTACATACAGGCTGTTCGTACCTATGGACGTGAGATCCACATGACAGAGCTTCTCGAGAAGTTAGACTTTTACATCCTGCCTGTACTCAATATCGATGGCTACGTCTACACCTGGACGAAGGTATATGAGCCGATACCAAAAGGCCGATGAAATTAAAACTAATCACATTCTATTCTATCTGTCCTAACTATGTAATCCAATTTCAGAACCGAATGTGGAGAAAGACCCGCTCCACCAATGCTGGATCGACCTGCTATGGCACAGACCCCAACAGGAATTTTGATGCTGGGTGGTGCCGTGAGTATCCAGCTGACCATTGTGCATGGATCAATTGCAAAACATAAGAGAAAAAACAACATAAGAAAGTACAACAGTGTCTAAACAAGAAATGAGGAAACAAGAAAAATTGTAACATTTTCTATGTTAGAGTTCTAACATTGTAAAAGCACAATGAACAGTTTCTTAATTCATTTGGCAAAAACGTACTGAGCACTCTGAGTGTTCTCCCCTGTGCTAGATGCTGAAAACGTCCAGACTGAATAAACTGGACATTACCCGACTGCTCATGGGAAGTAGGGTCTAGAGGGGGAGACAGCCACTAAGTAAATAATTATTTAAATAACATTGTGATGCAATTAAGAATCATCACAGTAATAAATTGATAGAATTGTTTCATGATTATAATTTGGTCCCCTGCTTATTAAATGTAGTGTAATTTCTCATACCGTATGTGGGTCTCAGTGTGTACACAGGGACGTAAGATGATTTCATGGGAAACTTTTTACCATGTTAGCTTGAAAACACACCATCCTGTGCCTAAATGTATACATACTATATACCACATACATACCTGAGGGTGATTATAAGGACTCTTAGAAAAACAGCTACTTTTTTACTCCCTAATGTGAGAGTTTGAAACTTTTCCCTGTGACCACTTTAGTAGGTGATCCTTCCCATTAGCACCAATATCTGTTTTTCCAGAAACTGGAGCCTCTCGAAGCCCCTGTTCTGACACTTACTGTGGGTCCGCTGCGGAGTCGGAAAAGGAGACCAAGGCACTGGCTGATTTCATCCGTGACAACCTGTCTTCCATCAAGGCGTATCTGACCATCCACTCCTACTCCCAGATGCTGCTCTACCCTTACTCCTACGACTACAAACTTCCCAACAACAGCGTCGAGTTGGTAAGTAGCTACAGTAACAGATACGGCATGTCACTGTTGAGATTTTAAAATTTCTAACCTTGAAAAAAAATTATAAGATAATTTCTAAAAGTTCATTTATCGATTTCTGATAGTAGAAGTAAAAAACTCATTACAAATATATAAGGAATCAATCTGGATTTGGCTGGATAAATTGGCTAAAAGAAATGTGATTTTGATGCAGGAAATGATTTCCCACATGTGATTTATTCACTAATCTTCAAAATGACAATAGTTCCATTTCCTCTGGCTTCACTATAATAATGACTCACACGATGACTTCAGTGCGTTTGGGATAATCAACAAAGTCCCTTGATCACATATATATTCTTTCTCAGAGTTGGTTTTGTCAAGTTGCCTTGAGCAGGATTTGACCCAGCCAGAGGACAGCAGATGTCATTAGGAATTTGACACATTTGGTTGATATTACGTTTAGTTTTGAGATCTTAGAATCGCTTATTTCACTGTTTGACCAGATGAAGCACAGAAGTAAATCAATCAATGAACAAATAGTGTCAGTGAGGCTTTATGAGACATGGCGAACAATGCAAAGAAATTTAAGGATCCCCGACATCATAAAACTAGCCATCCTATTGAACAATCAAGATATTATCATGTGAGCAGTTAAGTAATGTGAGTTTTTATAATAATTCACATTTATAGATATAACACATCAATATGTACATTTTTTAAATAAGCAGGTTTGAATTCTTCAAGCACTATTTCTTTAATTTATGAAACATCTGGCTGCCAGAAGTTGGGACCAGTGACTTAAAAGAGAAAGCATGTGATTTAAAGCATTTGAGTTACACCAGGGGACAAAAAGTATTACACTTAGACAATGATAGAGATATTTGGCTTACCTTAGATGCATAAATTTAAATTTAAAGACCCAATAATTTTTAAAACTGGAAATTGTTGTTTTGTACTTTCAGATTCAGTCTTTCAGGAAGACTGAAATAAAATATGTAACACTATAAACATTTTATGAAGACCAAAGCAGAAAAACAACCCAGTCTCCTAGAAAATTGGTAGCTAATAGTTGGCCAGGTTCTTTCTTAAAGAATAGCTAATACTATGTATAAAATAATTTCCCATTTTCCCAAATCCATAGTCAGAAAGAAAAAAGAAAGGAAGGAAGAAAGGAAGGAAGGAAGGGAGAGAGGGAGGTAGGGAGAGGAAGAAAACATCATAAGTTAGAAATATTAAACATTACAGTTTTTCAGCTTTGCTCAGTGTGTGCGCCCCGTCCCGCTGTTCCACAGACGAGCGTGGTCAGCTCATTTCTGGCCTAGATTTATGGCTACAAGAAGAAAGGAGGTGGGGACAAGTGGTTTGACTAATTCACGTGAATATATATATTTATATTTTTTCCTTTATTAAGGCATATATACATAGATCATGAATACATTTATGTTTTTGTGGGATAAAATGTGTTGGTTTTTTTTCATACAATTTGGAATGATTACATCAAACTAATTAATATAGCTTTCACCTCATTTACTTCGTTATTGTGTTAAGACCTTTGTGTTCTGTACTTGGTAGATTTGACGTGTACCCTTGCAGTATGCTCCATAGGTGTGGTCCCCCTGTTTACCCTCCCTCTGTCAAACCTCCCCCCACCCCTCCCATCCCCTCTACTTTTCTCCTTCATCCTGGGCTGTAGTTGTGTGAATATATTTAAACTGCACCACAACAGAAGAGAAAAAGTCAAAGTCATAAAAACTAAACACTGATGAGTTAATTAAAATATTAACACTGCAAAACATTATGTAACAATAAATAACCAATACACACAATTTTCTCATTATCAACTAATCTTATACATAAATACTAAAACACTAATGCTAACATAGAAGCTCAGTGTTCTTTGGAATTGAGCGGCTTCACAAAGGTTCTATACATAGTCTTATGTGGGAAATAAATTCAACCCCTTTTAATCATGAGATAGATTTGTCACCACTGACAGCATGTGATAATGACCTAGTATCAGGACTACTCAAACTCTCCAAATTATGCCTTTTTATAAAATCAAGCAAGTTTTTCCTTGGGAATCTCATGAATAATTTTTGCTACTTACTCTAGGTATTTTATCCAGGAAAAGATTCAAGAATCAGAGTTAATGGGTTTAGTGGGCCAATTCGCATGTGCTTCAACTGGTATAAAAATACACAAACAGAATGTGAGCCAATGATACTGTTCCCTAAATATCGCTCCTTCACTTAAAATCACGGAAAGAGATAAAATAGTAAAAGAGATAACTACTAGAAACCCTGTGCTCCAAAATTATTTTTAAGTTATAAAAGTTTAAAATTTTTTAAAGTTGTTTTTAAGTTAACAAAAAAAATAGAATCTCTTTGAAAGTAAAATATTCATAATCTATTCTCAAAAGAAAAAAAATACAAGCCACAAAATAATCTTATCTTGAATGTTTATTCTTTTACTTGCAAAACTAATAAATTCAAGGAAAATTGCCTGTCACTTCTCATCTTCAATAGAGCATGATAAGTTAGGTAACTAACATGCAAAACTTAATTAGACTTATATCACACTCACTTACTTAAAAGTTACTTTAATTTCCAATAATTTTTTTTCTATGACTAAAATTGTCCTAGTATCTTAAAAATGCCCCTGGTCAGTGGATGTTACTTACAGTGAATATTATTTGATTGGTTGATTCATTGAGTGTTTAAATTTAGTTTAACACACTAAAGCAAATTTGATTTTTTGAGTAACTAGAGATCCTTCAGCTTTTTATCTTGTGTAATTTCCAAAGCACGTTTTGCTAGAACAAGCTCATTAACTACAACATAATTACAAATATATGTACATCCAAATGAGAACCTGAGTCTCTCAAAAAGAAAAATATTGAATTCTTCATGGTTTTTATTTATAATGAGGATCTTAAGGAAAAAAATTAAGACTTGCTCTAGAAAAGTAA
Source organism: Loris lydekkerianus (assembly GCA_963574355.1). NCBI lineage: Eukaryota > Metazoa > Chordata > Mammalia > Primates > Lorisidae > Loris > Loris lydekkerianus. The sequence goes on along the minus strand of CAUYPK010141320.1, from coordinate 42,892 downwards.
ATTTTCCACCCAATCAAGTGGTAGAGAAAGATGGCCTTGCTGCAAAAAATAAAAGTTAGCAAAAGATTAATAAAATGAATTCTTGGCATAATATCCCATTATTAATAACTCAAAATTTTCTTAAAAAGAAGCAATGGGGATTTTGTCTTATACAGAATTAAGCCAAGTCATTGATATACATATGTATGATTTTTATTTCTCTTTATGCTTATAACATTAAATCTGTAGCCAAAAAAAAAATTTTCAAAGAGAATAAGACTCTAAACAAAAGGAAATTATTTTGTACTTACATTAGCATTTTCAGCCCAAATTTAGAACATACTATAAGCAGTATCCTTTGATAATTGAGTCATAATAAAAGTATACGTGGCTTCATTTCTGAAAGATCTTCTATGTAGATTTCCTGGTAATTGCTCATATTATGTGACAAGGAAGAGATAATAATGTAAAAGAACAATGAAGTAAAAGAATGAGAAAATTACGTGGATTACAAAAAAAGGCTACCAGAAAAGGTATTTTCAGCAGAGCAGTCAATGTACAGGGAATAATAAGAGTATCTTACACACTTTTCAGTTTGCAGACTGTTTTTCCCCATACTCTGTGTACGTTATTTAAAGAGAAAATACCAAATATACTCTAGGTTCCCAAAGGCCTCGGAAAGGAGATAGTGAAGGCCTGTTGGCCATAGTGAAGATACCACTATCCTCAAAGGAAATGTTAAAGCTCAGAATAAGAATATAAGTTATATTTCCAAAATTCTAAAGCATGACGAAATATTGAATAGTATTATCTCCTTATTGTCAGAGGAAGTAAAAATGGGGGGACGTTACGTAAAAGGCTCCCAACCTGGCCACGTCCCTGCACCTACTGGTCTTGAAGAAGCTCCCAGTCTTTGCTCCACCTTGCCCTCACCAAGACGCTGACATAGCACTGTTCATAATAACAATAAGAATAATACCACTTCAAAATGCCAAGCAGAAAGCCAGAAAACTACCCAACCAACCACGTACCTTGTGCAATTCCCCATACTGACCAAATGAAAAGCAGAGTGGGAATTCGGAACAAAGAGATCATCGCTTGTGCCGAAGCTATCCAAATGAGGTTATAGGAAGAGATGCAATTTGTTCTGTGCTTTGAAGTCTGAGCAAAATTTGGGTAATAAAAGAAAGAATATGGCATTGTAGGTAAAATATACAATGGTGCAATTGAAAAATGGAGTTGAGGAGGAAAGAAGAAGGGGCTCGGCCTGTTTGGAGTGTTGTTGTTAGGGAAGAGTGTGGGGTGAGGTTCCATCAATGAGGTGACCAGACCAGATTATGTAGAGACTTGAATGTCAGAATGAATCCTGGTCACAGGACCTGGAGCCACTAAATTTCCTGGTAAATAGGATTGTCAGATCTCATATAAAACTTCCAGTTTAATTTAGATTTCAGATAAACAATAATTTTCACTTTCAAAGAGTCTCAAATATTCATGATTTATACTGAATTTCAGATTTATACTGAAAAAGTATTTACTGTTCATCTAAACTTTAAATTTAACTGAGACTCTTTTATTGTTTATCTAAAATTTAAATTTAACTGAGAATCCTGTACTTTTTTGCCCAATGAGGCAACCCTTCTGGTAAACGGATTTTTTTTTTTTTAGAGACAAAGTCTCCCTCAGTAGAGTGCAGTGGCATCACAGCTCACAGCAACCTCTAGCTCTTGAACTTAGGCAATTCTCTTGCCTCAGCCTCCTGAGTAGCTAGGACGCCAGGCACCCACCACAACACCCAGCTATTTTTTTTTGTTGCAGTTTGGCCGGGGCCAGGCTCGAACCTGCCACCCTCAGTATAGGGGCCAGTGCCCTACTCACTGAGCCACAGGCACCAGCCAGGTAAAGGCATATTTTAGCAAGAGTGCCCCAGCAGAGATGTTCAGGGAGACACTAGCAATGTCATCAACAGAGGAAAGGGCATTCGGAGCACCTTTAAACCAGCTGTCTTTCTTTTTAATTTTTTCCCTAAAATAAACTCTCATCTATCATAATTGCATCTTTTATCTGACTTTCCTTTTGACTAATCTTGCTCCCCCATTCCTTCTCCCAGAGGACATTTGGCAATGTCTAGGAGATGTTTTTGGGAGTCCGAACTGTGGGAGTTGTCCTGGCATATGTGGGTGGAGGCCAGCAGATGGCAAGAAGAACCCCATAATGCACAGAACAGCTCCACCAACCCCAACAGAGAACTGTCCAGCCCAAAATGTCAGGGGTGCTAAGGTTGGGAAACCTTGCTGTAGATAAAGATAAGAGTCACATTCCTGGCCAAAGGCTCCTGGCTCTCCCAGGATCTAATACCCTCCTCACAAACAGTTTACAATGTTGTGCAACTCTCAAGTGCAAGACACCCTGCACGTCTCCATGACACAGTCTTTATTTTTAATGTTTATTTGGGAGAAACATTACTTCTACCAAAAACAAAACAAAAAAATTCTCTGGACTTTGCAACAACTTCAGCTGACTCACACTTCACATCTCCCTTGAATTTCAAAGAACTTAAAAATATGTATGCAGATCAGCCAAAGAGAAAATTTGGTTTTCATCAGTGGAAGCATTCCCATACTCCCCGTGGGCTCTATGCAAACAGGGAGGCCTCGCTCTCCTAAGGGCAAGCTTCTTCCTCACGCCTCGCCTTGTGTTAATCTCCGGGCCTCCTTTTTCTCAGAAACATATTTGTTTTTTCAAGTTCCAAATGCTTTGTCCTCAGTGCCTACTTACACATCTTGTGGGGTTTCTCCTTTTGCACTGAAATCATAAAAGTTAAATTTCTCATTGGTCCCTTGGTGTAAGTTACACATTATCACAGAGCAGAAGGAAGGAAGCCACAGTTAAAGATCATCTTGATGCTCCCATTACCACGAGTGTTCACCCACAGGGATGGTGAAGTTCAGGACCTCAAGTTAGAAACAAAGTTCGAAAGAAAATTTTCTTTGAATTGTTTCGTACTCCATAGTCAGTGCAGAGCTTTTTTTTTCCATACTAATGGAGCACTGGAAAAATAGAAGAGGCACCCCCCTGTCACCCTGTCACGATGCTGGTTGTGTACGTGAAGGTTGGAAGGGACACTATGTGCAAAGAGGAGCTTCTTTGCCATGTGTTACCTAGGAGGGCAGATCAGCAGAAAAGAACGCCATCTCCTCATTCATATCACCAGGCTCTTGGAGCCCAGAACCGGGCGAAACCCTATCCTAGCTTACCCTTTGTCTGTTGGGCTATGAGCTAGATGTGACATTTTAGACGCTCTTTGTCTTTTGCTCTAGGACCAAGGTCTCAACAAAACTGATGACAAAAGAAAACATGCATAAGATATAGTGGGAAATTCATATCTAAGGATTAATAAAGGCTGAGCATGTTTGGCCTTGACTAAAAGCAGAGTTTTCTCTGAGGCTGATTTATATTTAGCTTTCTTCTGTTCTTTACAATTGGTAAAACCAGCTCCAGCAACATTTCTTTTGAAGTATTGGAAGGCCACAAGGAGAAGTGAAAAAGAGCACAGGATTTAAAGAAAGAAGAATCTAGCTCAAGTCAGCCTCTGGTGGGGCTGTGTGCCCTTGGGCAAGTTCTTTTATCCTTTCTAAGTTTTCATTCTTTTATCTGTAAAATGGGGATAAAAATACCTAGATCTTATCAAGAGCTCTTTTCAAAGTCTAAGGTTTTATGTAAATGTTAATTCTTATTTTCAATGCATTGAGAAATGATGTAAGACGTTCCTCAAATGGCAAGTTGTATAGAAAACAGTGTTAATTGGAGCTTCGAGATGTGGACCAAGCTGTCTGCTGGTTTTTTTTTTTTTTGCTTCTCAGGTCTTCTGTCATCTATCTCAGTCTTTTTTTACAGAAATGTGCAAGGGAAAAGAGTCGCCACTAACATTTTAGCAAATGCAAGATTCACCTTTCTCCCTATCATTGCTGGAGGGGGTCAGTTATCCAGCTTGACTGGAACGTTCCCACTGAGCCAGCTGCCCCACATGGCATTCCATTCTGCTAGAAAACCCTGTGTTGGTGAAATGTAGACAGATAACATCAGGAAGATAAATGAGTACCATTTGTGAAATCATTTGACCTCTTCTGAAAAAAAAAAAAAAGGACCCACGCTGATTCCAGGGATTTTTTTTAAAAAGATAATTGGAATCTAAAATATGTATTTTAGCTGATTAATGTCCATTCTGACTGTTTTTGTCTTTTGGCCTTGGAGGGGGCTTAGAGGAAGGATTCACAGACTTTTTTTTTAATTAATGGAAGTAAGTAAAGCGCACAGAAGAGGTCACTGTGTAAAGGCAGCAACTTACCAACCATCACTGCATGAGACCACTGCCTTCCCCACAAGCATCCCCAAACTCTGCTCAGGCAGGTTGAGCTCAGCACTCTGTACCCCCATCCAAATGTTGCCTCCGTATTATGCAATGCTAACCCCTTGCATAGGACTCAGTTCACTAACGGTGTGCTATGTGCTGTACAGTCTGCTGCGAAGATAGGGGTGGGGGTGGGGTAGAGAAGTGGATGCAAAAACAAGTGATTATAGGGACAGGGTAGAGTAAGATGACCAAACAGAAACCTCCAGTGATCATCCCTCTGCACCTACATCAAATTCAACAGCTATGCACCCAAGAAAGCCCCTTCAGAAGAACCAGAAAAATCAAGGGAGTCATTATACTACCCAGTTTTAACATTATATCAAGAAAAGAGGCACTGAAGAGAAGACAACCTTGCCTTGTCTGTGCCACCTCTTCCTCATCCCACCTCCCCGCTGCACCAGAGGAAGGGAGAGAGAATCCATGTGCTCAGGGCGAGGAGAGTGAAGTAATCATGGGACTTTGCCTTGAGACCCAGAACCATGGCATAGGACAGAATTCAGTCAGTGGGCATGGAGGTAACACCTTGATTGGCCCAGCCAGAGAGAAATCCTCTTCCCTGAAACACACAAAACCCACTCCAAGTAGCCCCACCGCTGGCTGATACAAAGTAGCCAGGGGCCTGGACTAAATCTGTAAGGCAGTTAAGCCACAAAGGCTACAGTCCTTTGGCAACTCCTGCAGCTGTGCCGGCTCAGAGCCAGTGGGCTTGGGGTGCACACAGCCCATTGAAACATGAGCAGTAGTGGCCAAGCCACTGGGTATGTACTTTCTGCCCACTACTCTAGCCAGCACAGGTCAGGGAGCCTTCTTTTAGTTGGGGAAAGGAAAGGAAAAAGTTCAAAGAATTGTGTTTTGTAACTTGGGTACCAGCTCAACCAAAATAAAGTGCCAAGCAGGCTCCTGAAACCCCTGAGTCTAGGCCTTAGTTCCTGGAAGGCATTTTTGGATCCATCCTGGGCAGAAGGAAACATGCAGACACGAAATGGAGGGCTCAGTTCAGACAGGATTCACTACCTGATAAATTAAAAGCCCCTGGGCTTTGAGTAAACATCAGAAACAAAAGTCACTGCAGGCTTTGGGTGCAATCCAGCTGGCTTCAGGTGTGACTTAACACTGGTGACCACAAGGGAGTGCCCACGCAAGTCCTCCCCCAACTCCAGCAGCCCAGCACAGAGAAAAAAAAGAAGACAGTGAGAAACTTTGCCTGGTAATTCAAGGACTTCTCCCACGTCTTACCCCAGTCCATGGAGATTGTACCACCATGAGTCTACAAAAGTCACATCATACTGGGGTTGGGGAACCCCCAGTGCCAACACAGCTTCAATGATCAGAAACTTAGATTACAACATATAATACTTTTTGAATACCTGGAAAGGCTTCTCAAGAAGGACATGTTCTTGAAACATATGTCTGGTCTTGAAACAAGACCAGACAGTGAAGATTAAAATGAATACCTAACTCTTCAATGCCCAGACACTGATAAACATCCACAAACATCAAGAACATCCAGGAAAACATGACCTCAAGGAAAACAAACTAAGTAAGGTCCTAATAACCAATCCTAAAGAGATGGAGAATCATTACCCACCAGGAAAAGAATTCAAAATAGCCATCCTGAAGAAACTCAGTAAACTCCAGGACAACGCAGAGAAGGAATTCTGAAGCTCATTGGAGAAATTTAACAAGGAGATTAAAATAAAAGTTTTGAAAAAGCAGACATTCTGGGGTTTAAGAAATGAACTGGCAAACTGAGAAATGCATCAGAGTCTCTCAAAAGCAGAATTGACCAGCAGAAGGAAGAATTAGTGAGCTTGAATACAGGCTATTTGGAAATATACAGTTAGACGAGAAAAAAGAAAAAAAAAAAATCTACAAGATCCAGGAAATAGATCTGACAGGGCAAATCTAGCAGTTATGGCCTTTAAAGAAAAGATAGAGAAAGGACCAGGGTAGAAAGTTTATTCAAAGAAATAACAACAGAGAACTTTCCAAACCTAGAGAAAGATATGAATACTTAGTACAAAAAGGTCATAGAACAACAAGCATATTTAACCCAAACAAGACTATTTCACGGCATTTAATAATCAAGCTTCCAAAGGACACAGATAAAGAAAAGATCTTCAGGGAAGCAGCAACAACAACAACAACAACAAAATAGCATGCAAAGGAATTGCAACACATGTGGCATCAGATTTCTTAGTGGAAATCCTGTAGCTCAGGAGAGAGTGGCATGAGATATTCAAGGTGCTCAAGGAAAAAAATCTTAGCCCTAGAATATTATATCCTGCAAAAATATCCTTCAAACATAAAGAAGATATAAAGACTTTCCCAGACAAACAAAAGCCAAGGGATGTCATTAATGCCAGACACGTCCTTTAAGAAATGTTAAAGGAAGTTCTTCAATCCAAAAGAAACGTGTATTAATGAACAATAAGAAATTATCTGAAGGTGTTCAACAACCAGTAACGGTAAGTAGACAAATATAGATACTGTGTTGCTGTAATTGTGATGTAAAAACCATGTATAGTATATCTTGAATAGGAAGACTAAAAGACAAAGCTATAAAAAATAACTATAACAGGTTTTTTATAGACACATAGATAGTATAATACCTTTTAATTCCACCCCACATCACTTTTTAACTTTTTACTATTTTCACCTATACAAGTATAAAACTATCCATGTGTCTGTTATAGGTTTTTGATAGACACATAGATAGTTTTATACTATATAGGGGGAAATAGAAAAAAGTCAAAAAGTGGTGTGGGGGGATGGAAGTAAAAGTACAATTTCTGTTGATTTCTTTCTCTTTGAGTGTTTATTCATTTGTTCATAAGCAGAGTTGTTATATGTTTAAATTAATTGGCTACATAATGGTTTTTGCAAGCTTCCTGGTCACATCAAGTGAAAAAACCTACAACACATACACAAAAAATAAAAAGCAAGAAATTAAAACATACTACCAGAGAAAATCACTTTTAACAAAAGAAGATAGGCAGGAAGGAAGGGAAGGAGGGAGGGAGGGAGGAAGGAAGATAAGATAATAAGTAATCAAATAATAGTATGGCAGTAGTAAGTTCTTACCTATTCAATAATAACACTGAATGGACTAAATTATCCAATCAAAAGACATAGAGTGACCAAATGGATTAAAAAATAATAATAGCCAACTACATACTGTCTGGAGGAAATACACTTCACCTATAAAGATACACATAGATTTAAAATAAAGAGATGGAAAAAGATATTCCATATATCTGGAAACCAAAAAGATCAGGGGTAGTAATACTTCTAACAGATAAAATAGATTTCAAGACAAAAAATATAAAAAGAGGTAAAGAAGGTCATAGTATACTGAAAAAGGGGTCGATTTGGCATGAGGATATAACAAGTCTAAGTGTACATGTAGCCAACATCGGAGCACTCAGACATATGAAGGAAACATTATCAGAGATGAGGAAAGAGACAGATCCCAATACAATTATTTTTGGAAACCTCAATACTCCACTTTCAACATTGGCCAGATCACCCAGATAGAAAATCAGCAAAAAAAATTGGACTTAATCTGCACAATAGACCAAATAGACTTAATAGATATTTACCAAGCATTTTATTTAACAGCTGAAGAATATATGTTCTCTCCTCAGATCACGGATCATTCTTAAAGCATAGACCATAGGATAGGCCATAAAACAAGTCAAAAATTTCAAAAAAGTTGAAATCATACCAAGTATTTTCTTTGAGTACAAAGGAATCAAACTAGCAATCAATAACCAGAGAAACATTGGAAATTATACAGACACACAGAAGCCAGTGTGCTCCTCAATGACCAGTGAGTTAGTGAAGAGATTAAGAAGGACGTCAAAATTGTTCTCAAAACAAATGAAAATGAAAACACAACATATAAAAACCTACAGGATACAGCATAAAGAATAATAAGAGGAAAGTTTATAGTAATAAATGCCTATATAAAAAAAAAATAGAAAACCTTCAAATAAATAACCTAATGATGCATCTCAAAAAAAATAGAAAAACAAGAGCAAAACAAATCCAAAATTAGTAGAAGAAATGAAAGAATTAAGAGCAGAGCATAACTTAAGTTGAAATTAAAAAATAGATTAATGAAATAAAAAATTGATCTTTTGAAAAGATAAACAAAATTGACACACTTTTATCCAGACTAAGATAAAATAGAGAACTCAAATAAATAAAATCATAGATAAAAAAGGAGATATTACAACTAATAACTGCAGAAATCCAAAGGATTGTTAGAGACCACTCTGAGCTACTATATGACAATGAATTGGAAAATCTAGAAGAAATAGAAAATTATTAGACACAAACAAGTGTCTACCAAGTTTAAGCCAAAAGGAAATCTAAAACCTGAACAATCCAATAACAACAGACAAGTGGTAGTAAAAAGTCTCCCATTAAAGAAAAGCCCAGGACCTAACGGTTTCGCTGCTGAAGTCTACCAAGCATTGAAAGAAGAATTAATACTACCCAAATTATTCCCAAAAGATTGAGAGGGATGAAATACTCCCAAACTCATTCTGTAGTTTTCAAAAAAGAAAACTACAAACCAATGTCTCAGATGAACACCAATGCAAAAATCCTCAACAAAACACTAGCAAACCAAATTTAATAAACCATCATAAAAATTATTCATCATGATAAAGTGGGATTCACCCCAGGGATGCAAGGATGGGTCAATATATGCAAATCAATCACTGTGAAATACCCTGTCAACAAATAGAAAGACAAAAACTATATGATCGTTTCAAGTGATGCCGAAAAAGCATTTGATAAAATCTAACATCCCTCATGACAAAAACTTTCTGGAAACCGGGTATAGAAGGAACTTACCTCAACATGCTAAAAGCCATAGACGATAGACCCAGAGTGAGTATCATGCTGAATGGGGAAAAACTGAAAGCCTTTCCTCTAAAATCTGGAACAAGACAAATATGCCTGCTCTCACTGTGGTTCAACATAGCACAGTAAGTTCTAGCTAGAGCAAGGAGACAAGAGAAAGATAGAAGTGGCATCAAAATTGGAAACATATCACTTTGTTGTGTTAACATATAGTGTGAATTTTATTTAACTTGCTATATTTTTGCACCCAGTAGTCCTCACTTTATCCCTCCTCTTCCCCACAGTCCTTCATAGCCTCTGGTTACCATCATTCTGTACTCTATGTCCATGAGATCAATTGTTTTTAATATCTAGCTCTTGAGTTCCAACTCAGCTGCGGTAAAATAATAAGAGCGTTTTTAAGTTAGCATCAATCTCAGATATTGTTTCAGCATGAAAGATAGAGAAATTGCTTCCAAAAGATGCCAGTGAAGGCTTAGAAAGCACTTGGGTTTCACTTCACATGCCCAGAGTGTGGTTTGGGGAAAGGCAAACTGAATATTTGTGTGTGGCCCTAATGGTAATTATGACTAAATTTATAAGTTGATAAGTCAAAAGAAATAACAAAGTAGCCCGCTTTGGTTTTGTCTGGAAACTGAATCTACATTATACCAGTAAATATCTGATGAGCAACCATGAGGACAGACAGATAGATAATCACAAGGACTGTTAAATATTCTCAAGTCTTCATAACTTTTCATGTTTGGAACTTATCTAGAAGAATCCTGTTTCTACTGACTGAAACTCATAATTCAAAGCTTAAAGAAATAAAAACAGATGCAAAGCCTAAAGAAGGAAGCCAAGGAAGGAATAAGAGTCCCTTAGCATAGAGGTTCTGCCTTACAGAAAGACAACTAACTTTGATGAATGCCAATTAAAGAAATTGGAGAGCAGCCGCAAACATAGCATTTACCTGTGAAGAGAAAAACTGTCACTTCATCATGTTTCACATCTACAAGTATGGTTTCCGACCGATTTGGAGTATGATGCAATGTCTGTAGGTAGTTCTGATTTCAAATGACGATATGACAAATACCAAAAGGTTAAAAGAACATCTAGGCTTTGTCTCTTGGTTACAATAAGATGAAGCAACAGGAGAAATATAGTTAGATCACAGGAGTGAAGAGCTCATGAAGTGAGGGAAAGCACGCCCTAGTTTTCCAGTTTGAAAATAAGGAAATGGAATCCTCAAACTCTGAGAATAAGTTAGTTCCAGGAAATTGACTGCAACATTTTGGTGGACCAGAACAGAAAATCATAATTTAAATTTTATAATCCTGTTTAAATTGTCTAATTTATCACTTAGTTAAAGAAGCATTAACACTTTGGAGCTGAAATCCCAAAATCTTTTGGTCCTGCCTTCATAATTTAACATAAGACTCTACTAAACTAGTTTAATATTAGAATAAACACCTAAAAGAAATTACTACTTTGTAAACAATCAGGTTATTGTGATTCCATCACCGGCCTCACAGCTTTCCAGGCATATGCAGACGTAGTAATTATAATGCCGAAGTATGAAATATAGCTAGTTTCACGACCAGAATGAATTGTCTAATTCTGCAGTAAACAATTCATTTTTCAAATTTGTATTCCCCAGACAGCCAAGCCAGGTCTTGCTTTTCACGTGTTTTATTTAAATCATCAGCATGCCAGTGGTGTTTTACCAGGCAGAGTTGCTAGGTGCAGAGAGCTCTTCTCCTCTAGGAGAGGAGTTGGAAGGGGGATTACAGGGCAGTGGTTCTTATGAGACAGTGATGCTGCTTCTAAGAACAGTTTACTGGTGTTAATACTTAACTACTTTCTTTATTCTGGAATTCAAATGAGCTGCCAATTCCTAAGCATTTCAACGCTGGCACTGAACATTGTATGAATTATCTGGTCATTTGAATATGTGTGTGGTTTCTAATGCTTCTGCCCTGACTTATATAGTCTTATCATGACTTCTTAGCTTTACACATGTGACCTGCCACAATGCCAAGTGGTTTTTTTGGTTTTGTTTGGGGTGTGTGTCTGTGTGTGTGTGGGTGTGCCTGCAATGTGGGAGACAGCCTCTGCACCACCGTAAGGACGTCTCTCTTACATGCTCCAGAGACAAAACATAGATGCTCAGCATGACGCTTGAGGAAGATGTCAGGGAAGACATCCATTCACAAGAGTCATTTGGATCATGTGACTAAATGTGCTGGAAAAACTGAGATGGGTTACAAATAAGCATAAAATACTAAACCAAATTGTGACATAAACATTTTTAATGTCTTAAAAATAATGTACAGGGAGTTTCTTGTTTGGCAGTGTGTGCTTTTATTTAATTACCTACTTCTTACTGGTTCTCTTGCAGAACACCCTAGCTAAAACTGCTGTGAAAGAGCTAGCCTCGCTGCACGGTACCAAGTACACATACGGCCCAGGAGCTACAACAATCTGTGAGTCTTGGCTTAAGGACCAGGCAATGAAACCACGTGTCTAAAAAGCCAACAAATGGGTCTTCCCAGCGTCTTTCTTTTCTAATCATTTAGAGCATGTGGCTTTTGCTTTACAGTGAATTTTTATGAAACATGTAATCAGTTTTCTGTTCTAAAAAAGGAGGAAAAGATCCTTTTCAAGTCATGAAAATATTTGCTCTCAACAAGCATCTATTAAACATCTACGTGTGCCAGGCTCTTATAAGTGCTAAGAGAAAAAGAACAAGATAGAGAAAAGATAAGAGGAAAGGAGAATGGGAAGGAGGGAGATAAGAGCAGTCTTCCAAGAGCCCACTGTAGGGAAGAAGGAAAAGTAAATGGTCTACTATAATCCAGGTCCTACGAGCTGTGATAGCAGGATGCACTAGTGAAGAGCAAAACCCACGACCCACTAACCCACCTCCAGTATCAAGAATAACTTCTCACGGGGATCACGTAGAGCTCTATCTGGAAGGACAATTGCTGGAGGAAATTCCTGGCTAAACAGACAGTAGGGATGAGGGCTACTTGAGGCACAAGCCCTCTTCAGGGGTGGATGGCAGTCCCTCCGACCAGCAAGTGGCCAGAGTCACACAGCGGGACTGTGGGAGGGGCAGGAGCCCAGAGCTGTGGATGCACAGTTTACATTCCTCTGGAAGGCACACTCCACAAGACCCATTTTCAATTTTTACTTTTATTTTCCCTCGCCTTCAAATTATTTCCTTCTGTCCAAGGTCTCTGAAAGGAACAGAAGTACACACAAGACAAAAGGACTCAGTCCTGTAGTCAAGTGGCCTCCAGTCCAATTGGAGAGGCCCCAATCCTGAGTAGTTGGGCTTTTTTAAAGCTTTGTGTAGAATACAGTTTTCAGTATTTTCATCATTTTTTTTAACTTCTCCAAATCATATGGGTTATACTTTCTTCTTTTTCCTTTGTCCTGGAATTTCCAGATTTGAGTCCATGGCCCAAACCTACATAGCCCATATAGGCCTATAAACTATATAGCCCAAATTGACTGAATAAATAGATAGATGAATGAATAAGCACATGAATATATATTCTATGTGTTAGTAACAACCTAATTGTTATTAAATGAATTAATAACGTCAAGCCCTACGTTAGACACTGAAGATCCATAAATAATGATATAGTCCTGCCCTCAAGCTTTTCCAAATTCATCATTCAACATAGTTTCCTTTTTTTTTAAGATAGCATCTTTCTCTGATGCCAGGGCTAGAATACGGTGGTGTGATCATAGCTCACTGCAGTATCAAATGCCTGGGCTCAAGGAATCCTCCCTCTCCAGCCTCCAAGCTGAGAGTACAGGTTTTAGCCACTATACCCAGCTAACTTCTTTATATTTTGTAGAGATAGGGTCTCACTACATTGCCCAGACTAGGATCAAACTCCTAGCTTCAAGAGATCCTCTTGCCTTGGCCTGTATAAGTGCTAGAATTATGGGTGTGAGCCACCACCTGGCCCATTTGGTGTAATTTCAACAGTGTCTCTGTGGTCTTCTCTCACCATTTATCATTTATGTTTCCTTATTTTCCTGGAAGATACACATTCTTTCATACTACTGAGTGTAGTTTAGCATGGCATACAAGCATGCTGAGAATCTATACAATAAATTACATACTTTCTGAAGTATTAAACAAACAACTAGCACAAAGCAGGTTTAGTGGTAATGTAGGATGAATATTTTAAAACAGCCCCCATATCCTTTATGATCTAGTTTACTAGAAAATTGGCCTACCCATATTTTGCACAGTGAAAATTTGCAAATATAAAAAGAAACTGGCAATTTCTTAAAGCTCCTTTCTAGATTTAAAGATTTTTCTTCTTTGCTGTTTGCATATTACAGATCCTGCTGCTGGGGGCTCTGATGACTGGGCTTATGACCAGGGAATCAAATATTCCTTCACCTTTGAGCTCCGAGATACTGGCAGATACGGCTTTGTCCTCCCTGAGTCCCAGATCCGGGCAACCTGTGAGGAGACGCTGCTGGCAATCAAGTACATTGCCAACTACGTTCTGGAACATCTGTACTAGTCGAGAAAGCTGAGAGCCTGATGGAAGAATGCTCACTTATCATTTATTTTCTATCTTGAAATCTACTCCAAATCTTTCTTTTAAGCTTCTGAGTCTATTAAAGTAAGTGAACCTCCTCATAGTGATCATAATAAAAGTGTATCATTCAGCGGCGCTTGTAGCTCAAAGGAGTAGGGCGCTGGCCCTATATGCCAGAGGTGCTGGGTTCAGACCCAGCCCCAGCCTAAAACTGCAAAAAAAAAAAAAAAAAAAAAAAAAGTGTATCATTATAACTGAAAAACTCAACAGTTTGTCTCCTTGGGGGGGAAAGTGTTGTGAATAAATGACTAAGCCAGGTGAAGAAGAGGTCAGCCACGTAGAAGTTTATGTCCTTGGGGTGTTGGCTAACACTAGCAGGGTGCAGATCTATATGCACAAGACATAATGGGAACCTTGTGAATAAAAAGAAACATTAAAGGAAATTTAGGACTGTAAACCCTGGTACAGATGAAAAGACCCATCTTGGTCTAGCTTTCCTCTCCACTCACTGAACTTACTTTACAAGCTGGCTATTAATGTGCCATGCACTTTGCTTAAGCAAATGAACACAGATCAATGAAAAAGAAAAATAATGCTTCTTTCCTCACTTGGGGTTTTAGGCCATTCAAAAATACAGATATTAAACATATAATTAGGCCACTAGTAAATAATTTGATAATTAGTGATTTAATTTACATTAAGATTTAATTTACATTGGACAAACTACATAAAAAAGAGCATATGGAAAGTCCACCTACCTTTTGGAAGCCTACCCTTTGGAAGACACTGTTGGAAGTGCTATCACCTAAGAAATGAGTCACAATTAGCTAGACAAGGAAGCATCCCTTCCAGGTCTGGGACCATTCAGAAGGTATATTAAAAAAAAAAAAAAAAAAGCCAATGAGGGTGGAATTTAGATAATTGAGAGAGGGGGAACTTGTGTAGGAGGTGGGGAGCAAGTTGGGAGCTCTAACATGCAGAGTTTAGAGGTCACGCTTAAAGCTTATAACACTGGTCTAAGAACAATGGGAAGGCATTGAAATGTTGAGTTGTAAATGACACGACTAAAGTGCTTTTTTGGAGTATGGAAGCAGATCAGAAGAGGCACATGAGGACGCCAGGGACCCCAGCTGCACCAGTTAAGCTGAAGAAAGAGGCAAAAATCACGCCATGACCTGTAGGTCACATGTGACTTGATGTTTTCTAGGATTATAACTGAACATGCCAATGTTGGGAAGTATTGTGTCAAGTTCAAATTTTAAAATAAAATTACTACGTATTTAGGTTATAATGTGGAGGCATCCCTTCCTTCAAAATCGTAGAACAAGGGGGGAGGATGGGTGGAGGAAGAGTATTTGGTGGGACCACACCTACGGTGCATCTTACAAGGGTACATGTGAAATTTACTAGGTGTAGAATATAAATGTCTTAACACAATAACTAAGAAAATGTCTTCAAGGTTATGTTAACCAGTTTGATAAAAAAAATTTTCAAATTATATATAAAACCAACACATTGTACCCCATGATTGCATTAATGTACACAGCCACAATTTAATTTAAAAAAATCGTAGAACAAAATATTAAATGTAAATTCAAGGAAAGTGGGATTCTATATTGAGCAAAATATGTTAAGATATCTATAAGTATGTTCTAATTGTAAACAGAATCCTTTGAAGTCACAAGGTTTGTGTGGAAATTGTTAAGCCAAAGAATGCAAATAATTGCATTATTTGCCCACTAGATGGCAGCAGTAGAGACGCTACAATTTGTCAAGCAATCATCAAAGTAATTTAGTAAAACATCATTTAAACAGAGAGGTCCTGAAGAGCAAAAATTAAATTTTCATGAATTCTTCAGTATGATAATAATAAATTAGATGTAATTTACCTAAATTATCTTTCTCCCACTCAGTTTAAGGTATATCCAAGTTGAGAATTGGAGGGCTAACTCAACCATAGTTACTCCCAAGTGAAGTTCTCTTGCCAGAAGTGTACCATCCAATTTCCATCCCACAGAATATCCACTCACCCTGACTCTGGTTGGTAACATTGACCTCTCATTAGGGGATCTGTGGCCCAAAGTAAGAAAGTCATGTGAGTAAACTGTAAATAACTATTCGAAGTCTCTAAATTGAGTGCTTTAGTTAGCAATGTCTGTGGGCTTTTTTTTAATTCAAAGAAATTAAAAAAAAAGAAGAAGGAGGAGGAGGAATAGGAAAGAAAATATTCTCATTTGAAATCCTATGTCTTGCATTTGAGATAGTTTTGCTGTAACTCCTGCCTACTGAGAGTTAATAGCTAGCTGGCTAAAAGTTCCACTTGCCAGAGCTAAACCAAGAAAAAAAGAAAGAAGTCTGCTTTAGTCCTTCCAAATGCCATAGTGTCTGGTGCACTCCTCCCAGATAACTGGAGACTGTTGTGAATCCCCCCACCTCCCACTCCCACATTGAGATCCAAGGACAGGCTCTGAGACCTTTATTCAGCTGCAAGCTCTCATCTTCCCAAAGCAACAATTAACCAAAAGAATAGAAGTGACCCCACAAATCTTTCTTTCTCAAGTGGCATGGCTAAAGAATAGAAAAATAGTTTCTCTGCCTGTGTTATGAAATTCCTACATATCTAAAATCATATGCTACATGTTTAACTGCTTTTGCAATGAATTGGTCAAACAAAATTTCTAGGAGGAAGAGAAGGAACAACCATTACCAATTAATAAATTAATTTATGGGACTAAAAGGCTTTAGAAAGTCTCTTTGGTCATCTCATTGAACCAGGTAGTCACTCCCCTTCCAGGTCTGACACTGCCTGAATCACATACCCACATATTTTTCCAGAAATGCCACCTTTGCTGCAACTATTGAAGGCAAATTTCTCTGCAACATTTGCAGGGTAGTTTTCTTTCAATGTTAAGAATCCAACAACTACAACTAAAAATAATACTTTTTCAACATATCCTTTATGAGATGTGTAAATGTATTTCAGAAATTTTTTGGAATGGATTGAAAGATGGAGAATTATTTGAAAGATTCTATTAAATCACAGGAGCACTTTCATTTCCATTTTCTAAGACATTTCTTTCATAGTGATGATATTTAAATATATGTATATGTTTTGTAGTTTGAAACATCAACTGGTATTTTAAATCATGGCTAGATATATACTACTACAAAAATCATAGGAGTGAAAAACTGCAGAAAGATGGACAATTATTGCATTCAACTTAACTCTGAAAGATCACATAGTCTTACATAGTCATTCCCAAAATCATAGAATGTCAACAACTACTTATTCTTCTCTATATATATTCTAAGACCTTTTATAAATCTTGATGCAGTAATATAAGGTTACACTAAACGATGCCTGCCAAGAAATGGGAGCCCTTCTGAGAAAAAGTTCAAGAATATTCTTGAAATCCATTTATTGTACTTTTCCTCAGAGGCAAAATAGTTTGGAAAGAAGGGAGAATCTTAAATGTATCACATTTCTATATCCTATTTCAGAAACAGAGAATTGCTGGTATGCAATAGATATTAAACCAAAGTTGTATTTTTATTTATCATCAGTCTTATCGTGAGAGATACCCTTGTCCTCAAAACATTTACCTAGATCCTTAAATAAAATGAATGGGGTCCTTCCTACTTCACCTAAAAAGCAGACATAGAACCTTCTCTACATGGGGCTCTCTTGTGACACATACAAAAATTGGAATGATACAGAGAGCATTAACATGGCCCCCGAACAAGTATGACATGAAAATTCCTGGAGCATTTCACATTTTGCCACAACAGAATAGAAAACTATGAACAAAGATGCAAAAATGCTCAATAAAATAATAGCAAACAAAAGTCAATAGCATATCAAAAATTAATAATAATCTAGCAGAATCAAGTAACCTTTATCCCAGGGATGCAAGGATGGTTCAACATACATAAATCAATGTGATTCAACATATAACCAAAATCAGGGGGGGGAAGACCTTATGATTATCTTAGTGGATGCAGAAAAGGCATTTGACAATATCCAGCTCTCTTTCATGATAAAAAAAAAAAAACCCTCAACAAACTAGGCATAGAAGGAACATATCTCAGAATTATAAAAGCTATATATGACAAACCCACTGAATCACATATATGACAAATCACACTAATGGGGAAAAGTTGAAACAGTCCCCCTAAGAACTAGAACAAGACAAGGATGTCCACTGCCACCACTTCTATGTAACACAGTGCTGGAAGTCCTCACCAGGGCAATCAGGCAAGAGAAGACTATTAAGCATAACCAAATTGGGAAAGAAGAAGCCAAACTATCACTCTTCACTGATGACATTATCCTGCATCCAGAAAAATCTCAAAAAAATCTTCCAAGACACTCCTGGAATTGATAAATAAATTCAGCAAAGTCTCAGGATACAAAGTCAATGTACATAATTCAGTATCATGTGTACATATCAACAGTCAAATCAAAAGTCAAATAAAAAAACTCAGTACCATTCACAATAGCCACAAAGAAAACAAAATACCTAGTAATATACCTAACTAAGGAGATGAAATATCTCTATAAGGAGAACTATGAAACTCTGAGGAAAGAAATCACAAAGGATACAAACAAATAGAAAAACATGTCATGCTCATGAACATACAGAATCAACATTGTTAAAAAGTCCATCTATCCAAAGTCACTTACAAATACAATGCAATCCCCATCAAATTACCAAAGACATACCACGCAGATCTAGAAAAAATAATTCTACACTTCATTTGGAACTAGAAAAGAGCCCAAATAGCCAAAGCAAGATTGAGCAAAAAGAACAAATCTGGAGGCATCACATTACCAGCCTTCAAACTATATGACAAGGCTATAGGGAGCAAAATAGCATAGTATTGGTAGAAAAATAGAGACATAGATCAGTGAAACAGGCCAGAGAGTCCATATGTAAAACTATCTATGACAATGAACTTATCTTTGACAAAGCAGACAGCAACCTACCTTGAGGAAAGAAGCCCTATTCAATAAATGGTGCTGAGAGAATTGGATAGTCATGTGCGGAAGAATGAAACATGACCCCTACCTCTCACCACTAAAAAAATTAATTCAAATGGATACAAGACTCAGGTCTAAGGCATGCAACCATAACAATTCTAGGGGAAAATGTAGGAAATTTTTTCAGATATCGGCCTAGGCAAAAGAATTTCATAGCAGCAACAAAAATAAATCGAATTTGATTACACTAAAAAGCTTCTGCACAGCTAAGGAAATAATCAACAGAGCAAATAGATGACCTACAGAATGGGAGAAAATATTCATAAGCTTCACATCTGATAGAGGGCTAATAGAATTTACAAAGAACTCAAACAAATCAGCAAGAAAAAAAAAAGGAACCCTATTAAAAAGTGGGCAAAAGATGAACAGAAGCTTCTCAAAAGAAGAAACACAAATGGCCAGTAAACATAAGAAAAAATGCTCAACATCATTAATCATAAGGGAAATGAAAAATCAAAACCACAATGAAATATCACCTCACCCCAGGTAGAATGGTTTTCATTCAAATGCCCCAGAACAATAATAAATGCTGGTGTGAATGCAGAGAGAAAAGGATGCTTATACACTATTGGTGGGTCTGCAAGTTAGTACAGTCTCCATGTAAAAGAGTATAGAGAGTCCTCAAAGGATTAAAAGTAGGCCCTTCATTTGATCCACCAGTCCCACCACTGCATATCTACCCAAAGGAAAAGAAGACTTTTCATCAAAAAGACACCTGCACCTGTATATTTATTGCAGTACAATTCATAAATTCAAAGATGTGGAATCAACACAAATGCTCATCAATTCATGAGTAGATTAAGAAAATATGGTATATGTATACCATGGAATACTATCCAGCTATACATACAGATGAAATAATAGATGGAAAATACCTTTTTGTATAATCTATATTGAACTAGAGACCATTATCCTAAGTAAAGTAGCAAAAAATAAAAAATAAAAAAACAAATGCCACATGTTCTCACTATTAAATTGGAACTAACCATTGAGTACACATTGGTACAGAGGGAAGTAAAACTCCATGGAAATTAACCAGGGAGAAAGGGAGAGAAATAGGAGAGAAATAAACCAACCTAATGGGTAACATGACAATTATCAGGATGATGGGCACACTTATACCTGGGACTTGAAGATTACAAAAACAATCCACGTAACCTAAAACATTTATATCCCCTTAATATTTTGAAATTAAAAAATCAATTAAACAAATAAAACTATTCATGCAGAAAAAACTTCAAGAAAATAGATCTCAGTGCTAGAATTAAAGGGGATTTCTATTTTTCTTCTTTCAACTTTCCTATATTTTGAAAAAATATTTTCAATAGGCATCTATGACTTTTTGAATCAGAAAATAAAAACTCCAGGAAAAGCAAGGCTACTCATATAACATAGGAAAAGGATTATTAAAGTAGTTCACATTAAAACTAATACAAAGAGATGTTTCATCCTTAAAGCTTGCAGCCACCCCCTTAATCTACCATGTGACATAGGATGATGATATTCATCAGTTCTGCAGCCTGGCAGTGGCCAACTGTAAGTATAATATCTGATTACAAAACCTGATGATTTTATCAGCTGCCTAGGGGGAATGGGCTTGTTTTTTAGAGCCTGCCAAGTACCAAGCTCCTTACAAGTGCTATCTCATTGACCCTCACAGCCACACTTGTGAGGTCCCATCAGCACTCCATTTTATAAATGAGGAAACCAAAGTCCAGAAGAACTAGGCAGCCTGCTCAAGGTGATGCAGCTGGAGTCACTCTAAAATTACATCTGTCTAATCCCAAAACCAAGCTCTTGTTTTTCCATTGTACCCTGGTCAAAAGCACCTTTAGTCAAAAGCAATGGAGCAAGCACTTGCTTTGGGAGTTTCTAGTTCTGATGAATTTGCTCAATGTCAAGAATACGATGGTATTTGTAAAAGCCTCCTCTTCCTTACCTTCAAGGTTGGGGCAGAGGGACCCGTTTGAAGGAATAAAAGAAGGTCTCAAGTTATACCACAAACCTATCAGATTGAGAAAATGGGAGTTACTGCTACTGTGTATAGAACAGGGGCATTTTCCAAACAAAATGATTTTGATAAAACCATAACTCTGAGAAATTTTAATACATTTAGCAATGTGAAGAGGTAGTTTTTAAAAAGAAATTCTAATAAATTATCTGATTAATGAATTCACTCACTCTTTTAAGTTACTTATAGTTCTGAGTAAAGCTATTATTCTCCCAAATAATCCGTAATTAACTGAATAGTGTTCAAGACTAAAGATCCGCTAGACACTGTTTAACATGGTCTATACAGACAGCTTTCGTTAATTCAATTTTCAAAAAGCATTTATTTGTCACTCACAGATTCCAGACTCCAAAAATAGTCGGAATAAACTGTTCAGTGACAGTTTATTGTCCAGTGAATAAACATTGCAGCATCAATCTTTTCTTGCCTTCCAGGAGTCCTGAAGTTGTATTAGGAATAGGGATTACTTCTTAGGGCAGAGGGAAGAAAAGGGCCAAGGAGTTGGGCTGTGGGCACTCTGGGTCATCAGTGTCTTTATTTTTACAAAGAAAAAAGATACAGAGCATATATAGCAAAAGTATTAATATCACAAAATCTACATGGTGAACACATCACTGTCTTCCATAGTACTTACAGTATTTTAGTGTATTTATAGTATTTTGTAATTCATATGATTTTAATTTAACAATTTATAATCTAGGTTCAAGAATATATTATTTATCATTAAAAATCACTCACCAAGATTCTATGACCAGATAACTCAAATTCATTTCAGTCTTCAACCGCATATTTTAAAATGGATTCCTTCCATCATTTAATTCAAGCAGAGTGGTAGAGTAATATTTTTAAAACAAACAGAACAGGGTTTAAATCTTCACTCTGTAAATATATTAGCCTCTGTTACCTTGGGCAAGTTTTTTGCTAAACTAATCTGCCTCCCATCCAATATCTGCACTTTCCCACATGAAAGGGAGGTCAGTAGCACGGGCTGTTCGTGGTTTTTTCCTCTTTCCAACTGAATAAAACATAGGGAGGCTGAGAAGGGACCAGTCATCCAACAGAACCCTAGGAGGAAATCCGCTGCTCTTCAAGATAAGGACTGAAGCATAAAAGGGCGGAGGGTCTCAGGGCAGGCAAAGAAGAACCATGAGGTTCATCCTTCCTGTGGGTCTGATCGCTACAACCCTTGCAATTGCTCCCGTCCGCTTTGACAGGTAAATCGCACATCCTGTGTTCTGATTTCTGCATAGGAAAAGAGTTAAGAAATGATTCTTCACATTTAACATTTTTTATCTTTTGCCTCCTTAAAGAGAGAAAGTATTCCGCGTGAAGCCTCAGGATGAAAAAGACGCGAACATCATAAAGGATTTAGCCAAAACCAATGAGGTAAAGCATTGAGAGGAATATTGCATCTTTTCTTTCTGTTCTCTAAAAGATACATCTTTTTATTTTATTTTTAATGCCCACAGGGCTACTAAAGACAATCAAATAGAAGAGGAAATAACAGCATCTACTTGGATAATTCATCCAACGGTCAATACTTTATTTTTTGATTTGTTTGTTTTCCCAGACTATTACTTCTGTTTTTTCTTCCTAAACTTTGCAAATAGCTTTTTCTAGGTAAAATTGTGAAATCAAGAGATATTCTTGATACCTTTATCAGAGCCTCTTTTTCCTCCCCACTGTGCCCTGCCCACTGCATTCCCCCCTCTCCCACTACCCTTCTCTGGTTGCATAATTTCTGTTAAAGAACTCACTGATAATCTCAAGGTATTGCTGATATTAAGTTGTGACTCTTTCCAAGAGCAGATACATTTTAAAAGAAGACTCTTAAAGTTAAATCAGTCCCTTAAAAACTGTCATTTACTCAGCTGGTCCTAGACACAAGGGACATAGTGTCAACCACCTTACATATGCCATTTCAAGTTCCCCAATGCCTTTGCAGACATGAACTGCCACTGCCAAGTTCACGTCTACTCTACCTACTAGCAGGACAATTATGATAGTCCATTAACTAACATTTTGGCTTTGAATCCTGCTTCCCACAAAGCCAAGTCTGCATTGCAGACTGTCTGCTCTCTCAAAGTATCTCATGCATCTATTATCATTTCAAATGTTCTCTCTCTGTCTCTATAAAATATTTTTTGTTTCCACATTATTTCATTCTCACCCTTGTGCCTTCTACCATATTAGATTTTTAATAAGTTTGAATATTGAGATTTAAGAATATAAGATGAAAGATGCGCTGCCAGCCAATTTGATCTTATCCCCTCTGTGAGCTGACTTCAATAGTCTGCTTAGGAGTAACCGTGAACTTTATCTCACAGATAGGATTTTTAGATTTTAGGATTACAGGAGTGAGCCACTACACCCAGCCTGCATTTCTTATATGTCCGACTCATGCTACAGCTCTTTGATCAAAATAAACAAATGCTATGTGTTGGGTTGTAGCAATCCCATATTGTCACCTAATTGATTGACCTAGAGGTAGAAGGAGATTCAACTATGAAACAGGGAGGCAGACGTAGGCACACCAACAAGCTTGGTATGATGGGAGGAAATTGAACGTTTCCTTCACAATTCCCAGGCTGGGGACATTTGGTTTCACAATTAATTATGATTTTGAAGAACAACAACAACTGGAATCTTTTCAAAGTTATTTTAGACTGAAGGCTATACTTCTGAGCTCATACACCAAATTTTTTAAATTCTCAGCTAGGGGAAGAGAAACCGAAGGAATTCAGTACTTGTTAAAGGCCTGCACATCCCAGACCTCATACCTATTTCACAATCTCCACAACACTCCCAGTGGACTCTCATTAGCCCCGTTTTGTAGGAGAAAGGACTGAAACTCAGAGAGTCAGAGCCACTTGCCTAAGGACGTGTTGCTGGGAAAGTGACGGCTGGGAGACTCTGCCTTCTGTTGGATATAAACCTTCCAGGAATTCCAGGGTTTGCAGGGACATTGGGTTTTGAGGCCTAGTGGGGCAGAAAAAGTGATATTTAATCTAAATTCGTAATTAGAGCCAGATGCTGTGGCTGAATGAATTGTGATCCTGTTCAACCCCCAAATTGTGGAAGCAAACAAATTAACCAATCCTTTTGGCACTGACAGATAAGATGTCCTTAAAAAGTGATCATTACAAATGATTTCTTTTCTACTCTAATATTCAACAGCTCTGAAATGTATTCACAAAAATCTCATAAGCTTATTTTGAAAGAGATGCTCTGAGCCCCAAATTCCCTTCATGATGTATAGCACATGGTTGTTTCTTAATAAGTACGTGCTGAGTGAGCAAATAAGCAATTGTGAGTAACACTGAATTCATCTCTGCAGCTCGACTTCTGGTACCCGGATGCCGCCCACCACGTAGCTGCTAACATGACGGTGGATTTCCGAGTGAGTGAGAAGGAATCCCAAACCATCCAGTCTGCCTTGGATCAAAATAAAATGCATTATGAGTAAGTCCTCTGCAAATATTCAAATGTATTAGAGGCTCAGTGCTTTTGGAAACTTGGCATTTCCGAGAGGAAAGCTTTACAATGAAACTATTTTTGATTGGAATTCCAAAACAACTAAAGCTCCGTGAGATAAAGTTCACAGTCACTCCTAAGCAGACTATTGAAGTCTGCTCGCAGAGGGGATAAGATCAAATTGGTTGGCAGCGCATCTTCCATCTTATTTTTGCTCCCATCAGGAAGAATGACAATTGCCTCCATCTGCCATCTCCAAAACCAGCCTTCATAAGCACAGATCCCACGTGAGCAGGCATGGCTTAAATCAAACAGAGGAGAATCTCAAACAGCTAAAGATACAGAAATGAGTCAATCGGACCCCATAGAGAAATAAGAGGAAAGTAGAAAGTATTGAACACCCAGCATGGCCCAGGAATAATGTGGGCCCTGGGGCAGAGTTCAGCAAAGACTATCACAAACAGATGCATAACTTAAAAAAAGAAATGTGTTTTTACACTTTCATTTAGTAGTTTGTTGTCCTAAATGGTCCGGTTTTAACTTCTCCAGGCCTTGTCTTTCCAGGAGGCCTCTGCAGTCAAAATATTGCTAAACAATAGTTCTTTCTTTCTGAACTTTCTATTTCTATTTCACGGCTGTACTATCTGACTGGGCACTTTAACTCAAACGGGCTACTTCTGCTGAGATAAAGACCCTACTGAAGTCAGTAACATAACATTACTGAGCAGGATTTACCACTATTTGTCATGACCTGATTGTATCATGATCCTGCTATAATATCTCAAATATATAAACTGTATTGAAATTATGCAATTATATGTAGCTAAAACATAAAACAAGCTAAAATTCTCCTTAATGATTTAAAACATAGCAAGCTATTATTTTTGATGGGTTTTGATCCCTGTTTTTGTTTTTGCTATTGTTTCAAAAGGATTGTGATAGACATATAGAGTTTAATAAATTGGGAAAACATAATTCAAAATTAATTTATACCAGCATTTGACTCTCTTAATTAAATTAAATTATACCCTCACTTAACCCCCCCTTCGTTAAACACATATTGATATGCGTTTTCCATGTTTTTACAAATTGCACCATTAAAATGAATAATGGATATTGCATAAATATAAGATTGTGGAAATTTACAGTACATTATGGATTATTTGCTTACACTAGGTTTCAGATGGCATCTTTATTCTTTCACCTAAGAGAAATCACCCCTCCAGCCCAAACAACTCCTGGTTACTCTCCACTCATTTAACAGTCAGTCTTCTCAAATGCGTTATTACACTGTTCATTTTGGTAATATGGACCTGACCTGTATTCTTGTGATCAACTCATTCTTACAAAGTCTTCACCCCAAGCTAAAATAAAGTAGGGCACTGAAAATGTTATATAATTTGGCTTGAACAGCAGGGTAAAAATTAGGTGTTCTATTCTCCTTAATAACCTTGTAATGTAGACAAAAAGCTAGTTGGGTAGGTGTCAGTTCATCACGTAATTCCCATCAGCTCTTTCTCCTCTTTGGCCTCTGCCTAGAATCTAAAACGATTCTAACTCAGCTAGAGGTCTAAATGCAGATCCTCACAAACAGTTTGTTTTTCACTTTGTCTTAAGCCACGATAGTATCTTATTATCTACATCAAGGACTGAAGTGTAAACTACCTAAAAAAATTAGTTTTCTCTAATTAAGACATGATTTCTAGAAACTGGCCCAAATCAGCCCCAGTTGTAGGAAAGCCATATAATTCGATAGTTACCTTCCTCAGAAATATAAATATGTAAAGTGATCTGAGCAGACAAGAACTATTTAAAATCTTGTCTCCAAGTACTAATTATATAGATAATTTTATTTGCATATTAATTATATGTGTTACTTTCATGTCAGTCAGCGACAGAAGAGGGTTCTAAGAACAGAAACATCTGGTTGGACCCGGGCACCAGGCTGAATTAAACATATTAAGAGGCTGGTTTGACACAATGATTTACTTAGACACCTTTCATTAGACAGTGCATATAAACCACTATTTAGTTTAAAGCATCTGTGTTGTGATTTTTTTTAATTTTCAGAAAATTAAATTACTAAGCCAGATTTTATTTTAAAGTAATGCGCTTTCTCCCTTTTTATTTACACTTTGATTTTTAGTTACAAAATCATGAAAGGTCTTCAGGTCCACACACAAAAAAAATATGTGTATACTATCAAACATAAATATCCCACTCAATAAATGTCAAAAGGAAAGCATAGCCATTGCACTAAACCTTAGCAGCAGACATCATATTTGGATTTAACAGTTAAAAATTCCAGTGTTTTTAAATATTTTTCACATTTAGATAGTCAATATTTAACATTGTCTTTTCCTCAATCAAAAATTAAAATTAGCTGGGGCACGGTGGTTCATGCCTGTAATCCTAGCACTCTGAGAGTTTGAGGCAGGTAGATTGCCTGAGCTCAGAAGTTTGAGACCAGCCTGAGCAAAAGTAAAATGTTATCTCTAAAAATAGCAGGCCATTGTGGTGGGCGCCTGTAGTCCCCGCCACTTGGGAGGCTGAGGCAGGAGACTCACTTGAGCCCAAGAGTTCAAGGTTGTTGTGAGCTATGACTCCACAGTACTCTACTAGGGGTGACAAAGTGAACTCTGTCTCAAAAAAAAAAGTTAAAATTACAAAATAAAGAGTTGTTAATGAAAGGTAATTCAGAAAAAACTATTAATATAATAAAACTCAAATGCTATGATTAAATAAAATTTTATTAAGAACCACATAAGATTACGTGGGACATGCAAAAGATAGATATGCTAAATGGACACAGCAATAAACAGCACTTCATATACTACACCACTGTGAAATTATATAGTAATAACCAACCAAACAAGTTCATACTCCAAATATACATACAGTCCTACCAAATAAATATTTCAATCAAATAAATCCTTCCAATGTATCACTCCATTCATTTTTTTCTTCTGTTTCATACGTTTATGGGTTCTTGCCTAAGAGTGTAACATATATTTTAGGCCTACCATAAATGATTAAGTGTATAATTTGCCATGGAGAAATGTGGAAGGTGGGTTCTGGAGCAAGGCTATCAGGGTCCAGGGCCATTCAGATTGTGCATTGAGTATTTAACATTGACAATTATTTAACTTATCTTTATTTCATTTACTTAATCTGTATAATGGGGATAAGAATGTTTCATGAACATTGATTGGAACCATAAAATTACTATTTGCCTGGTCCTTATTTCTATTAATGCAAGTAAAGTTCACCTACACACATGCTAATATGTGTGTGCACACACAGACAACCACCCACAATGCAAGAGGGCTATTACCAGGGGCTCCATTTCCTTCCAAGTGAATACATTAGTGCCTTAAAGTTTATCATTCCACAGTAGTGACCTCAGATGTTAGGAAATCTGCGCTAATAAGTATGGTGTTCAATGCGTGGTAACCCAATTAGGGAGTGATGGGGACAAATTGGATCTCGTGGAAACTTGAAAACATTTCTTTTGAACAGCCCCTACCCTGGTGTAATAGGGGCATCAGGAGAATCCAGACCAGCTTAGAAGGCACCCTGACAATGGCTCTCTCTCCTTGAAACATCCTTCCACACTGCACGTGCACACACACAGAGTCTCCAGAAGTCACACACACTGGCCCAAAGTTCTCCAGTCCTTCTTTGCTACCCTCTAGAAACAGCAGAAGTAGAGAGCCTCGAAATCATCAACATATAATTCATCTCACCTCTTTCCGGAACCTCTCACCTCTTGTTGACCTTAGGAGATGACAGGCTCCCATGAGAACTGGTCAACTGGGCAAACTTTGCACAAGCCTCTGAAGACTAAGAAGGGTCAAGTTTAATAACAACCTCCAGGGGGTTTAACTCTTGTGGTGAAGGCATTATTGTGCCATCTTTTATAGCTAGAGTACTGAAGTCAGACCCCTCCCGGTTCATATCCCAATTCTCGTATTTTACTAGTTTTGTCAAGTTTAGAAATCAACCTAGGGCAGCGCCTGTGACTCAAAGGGGTAGGGCACCCACCCCATATGCCAGAGGTGGCAAGTTCAAACCCAGCCCTGGCCAAAAACTCCAAAAAAAAAAAAAAAAAGAGAGCGAGAGAGAGAGAAAGAGAGAGAGAGAAAGAAATCAACCTAACCTGTATATAAACTAGGGGGGATAAGTGTATGCAATTAATAGTGTTGATATGATAAAATGTTAAATATAGAGATGTGCAGAGCACCCAGCACATGAGAAAGGCTCAATAAACATTAATCATTTTTATTGTTAAATCCCAGTGATCATTATTTATTCTTTCACCTACATTTAGGAATTATTTTAACAAATTAAGCAAATTGGGGAGCATTAAAATAATATTCGAGAGAAAGTAATTTGGTTTCATCTGCCTACGCTTGGTGGCTAGTTAGTGGAAGGGCTCATGAAAATAACATTTGGCCCTGGTTCTTAATTTCCACCCTTAGGCTTCATTTCTAGGCTCTACCAGCCACAATCTGCCACCACTCTGATGTCCTCACACAGCTGCATTTGCACAAAGGCTGTGTTACAGCTCACATGATTTTTTAGACATGTGTAAGTCTAAAATTATTCTTAGATTCAAGCTTCCTGTCACTAATCAGTACTGCCTTATGTTACAAATCAACCTCTCGACTATAAACTTTCTCTTTTATTGGGTTCCTCTTCTTCTACTAATGCAGGTGGAGCAAAAGCCACGTGCCCTCTTTAGAGCTGAAAGCAATTATTGATGTCTGTAATGACCAACCAAAACATAACTTCAAAGCTTTTCAGGCTTCCTCTGAGTTTTAGTGCCACATGCTCCACCTCATTCCAAAATCACTATCACAAATTTATTTTCTCAGAAAGCCCAGATTCATCATAAGTCAAAAGCAAAGCAAACAGTGAGTTAGATGTAATGTGTGTAACGATGCACTTGTCAGTGCTGTTAATGGGAATCAATATTCATGAGAGTACTTGGTCCCATGTGCTAAATAAACTCTAATTAGGAGTATACAGCATGTGTGTTCTGCATCAGAACTGAGATCAGTCAGTCAGTCTGCAAGGAAAAACCAACGAGCAGAGTGGAGCCCTCAGTGCCATTAGTGGGAGAAACTGAAGAATCCAACAACTACATGCCATCAAAGCCTGGTTCAAAAACATGTTCAGTCTGTAACATGGTTTCCATTTTTTGACTCAAATTCAGTTACTCTAAAGTTCACTGGGTGCCTAAGGTATACCAAACACGTCTCAGATTTTACTTCATTTCATCCTCACCACAGTTCTGGGTGGTATATTTGGTCCCACTGTAAAACTTGGAAGACTGAGGTTCAGAGAAATAACTAAACTGCCCCTGATCTCATTAAGTAACCGAACGGGGGTTGGAACCCAAGAATGTCTGACAACAGGTCAGATCTGATCTGCTAGGATCTGTGGGGGTGGAAAGAATGTGTGATACTGTCCTAAACAACCAGAATGAACACTACAACTAGACAGCAGCCTCCTGCACAAAAGATTCACTGCTAACAGAAGAAAAATACAAGTGCATTTCATTATCAAAACTAGGGTAATGCTTTATTCATATGCAGTGCATGGGAGATAAGATAATTCAAATGAGAAAATTTTTCAGAGAGGTGCCTGTGGCTCAGTGAGTAGGGCGCCCGCCCCATATACTGAGGGTTGTGGGTTTGAACTCAGCCCCGGTGAAACTGGAACAAAAAAATAGCTGGGCATTGTGGCAGGCGCCTGTGGTCCCAGCTACTCAGGTGGCTGAGGCAGGACAATTGCATAAGCCCGGGAGCTAGAGGTTGCTCTGGGCTGTGACGCCACGGCATTCTTCCAAGGGTGACAGAGTGAAACTCTGTCTTAAAAAAAAAAAAAAGAAAAATTTTCAGATGAGTAAAACTTAAAATAATCCTTTTAAATATTTTTATTGAAACATTTGCATTATAAGCTATAGTTTTCTGCCCTGCAAAATAAAGTATATTGAATATCGTTTACCTTTAGGTTGGGGATTATCATTGCAAACACATATTCTTATACTGTGCTATGAGAGAATGATTCTCAAGGGCTACTGAAGCTATCAAAGTACGGTCAGCCATTTCAATCTATATTAAGAGACCACTGACCCACGTTGGTTAAGTCTTTCTGTCTAGGTAGTTTTACCTTCCTTATTTTTCTTTTTCTGTCAGCTATTATCTACTGATAACAGTGTAAGTTGTTTCCCCACATACAATCCATTCCTTCCAGTTTAAACAAGCTCTTCAGAACTGTATCTAAAATACCAGGAATAAGGTGAGAATGTTTGCCAGTCTCTTAAATCTATAAAATAGTATTTGAGGGGTCAGAGCAGTGGCTCACGCCTATAATCCTAGCCCTCTGGGAGGCCGAGGTGGGTGGAACTCATAGGTGCGTGAGCTCATAGGTTCGAGACCAGCCTGAGCCAGAGAGAAACCTTGTCTCTAAAAATAGCTGACTATTGTGGCGGGCACCAATGCTCCCAGCTACTCAAGAAGCTGAGGCAAGAGAATCACTTGAGCCCAAGAGTTTGAGGTTGCTGTAAGCTATGGCTCCACAGCACTCTACCAGGGGCGAGAAAGTGAGACTCTGTCTCACAAAAAATAATAAAAATAAAAAAAATAAAAAATATATATATACACATATATACTACATATATATATATATAGCATTTGACATTTTAAGGAATCTAACACTCTAGTTTGATGCAACTATGTACCAATGAACAATATCTATCCTATAAATAGATACTGCCATGTTAATCTTAAATGGCATTCAACATCAAGGTTAATGGTGAAAGGCAGGCTTCCCTGTTAAAAAGTAAAAACCAAAGAGAAGGCTTTCTTTTACTACTATTATTTAGCATTCAGAAAGGTTAGGCAATGCAAAAAAGCAAGAAATAAAGAAATAATTATTGAAAAAAAGTAGAAATTATAGTTATTTGCTAACGAAATAACTATACAAAAATCCCTAAACACATAACTAAAAATTCTTAAAAGTAAAAAGATTGGTTTTTAAGCCAATAAAGTGGTTAATACATATGTGTGATGAAAACTATTAGCTTTTTAAATATACAAATACTGTAATAACCAATTCAAAAATGTAGTGGGGAAAAAGTTACTCCAGGACTAATAAAAATATATGAATAAGCAATCAAAATATACAAAATTTTAATGAAAAAAATCAAAAAGATAAAGCTACATTCTGATCCATTAATAATACAATTCTTTTCATATTTATTCATAATTTAATATAATTTCTATCAAAGCCTAGTTTTCTGATGATTCTAACCATTTCTAAAGTGATTCTGATAAACATTTATTAAAAACAGGTATAAATACTCACAAATTTTAAAAACAAGAATGAGGAAGCATTTTATCTAATATCAAATTTTACTGAAATTAAATATGGTCTAGTTCTTATCTATGCATAGAAAAACAGATTAATGAAGCAAATATTATAGAAAATCCCCAAACAGATAACATATACATAATATATCCAATAAAGATGGCATTTTAAAACATAAATCTTAAAGTCAGGCAACTTGCATTTAAATTTCAAACTTCACAACGTACAAATTGTGCACACTTAAGCTTTCTGAGCACTCATTTCTCCCATCTGTAAAATGGTGATGATATTGACAGTATTATAATGTATGTAGAGCACTATCTGGCCCATGGGATAAATCCCATTAAAAAGTGGGCAAGGGACATGAATAGACATTTCTCAAAAGAAGACACACAAGACATATAGATGGCCATATACGTAAAAAAAATGCTCAACACCACTAATAATTTGGTAAATGCAAATCAAAATCACAATGACCTCGGTCAGAATGGCTATTATTAAAACAATGACAAACAACAGATGTGGCAAGAACGTAGAGAAAAGGAAACTCTCATACACCACTGAGGAGAAGGTGAACTGGGATACGTACTACTGAGAATGGATTGGAGAATTCTCAAAAGAACTTAAAATAAAATTACCATTTGATCCAGCAATCCTGCAGTGGTGTATTTACCCAAAGGAAAAGAAATCAATATATTAAAAGGATCCATGCACTCACAGAATGTTGCAGCACTATTCACAATAGCAAAAGATATTGAATCAGCCTAAATATCCACCAATGGATAAAGACTACATGGTACATGTACAACCTCTATGGAAAGAAGTGTGGAGAGTCCTTGAACAACTAAAAGTGGACCTTCCATTCAATCCTACAATCCCATTATTACCCAGAAGAAAAAAGTCATTTTGCCACAAGGACATTGGTACTAAAATATTTATTGCAACTCAGTTCTCAATTGCACCACAAGGACATTGGCACTAAAATATTTATTGCAACTTAATTCTCAATGTGTGGAATCAACCCAAGTGCCCATCAACCCATGAATGGATTAACAAACTGTGGTATATGTATACCATAGAATACTATTCAACCTTAAAAAAGATGGTGACTTTACATGTTTTGTATTAACCTGGATGGAGTTGAAGCACATTCTTCTTAGTGAAGTATCACAAGAATAGAAAAAATAATGTACTCAATACTAATATGAGACCAATATATAAACAACTACAAGCCCACACAAAAGAAAAACACAAGTCTAGTCTAACAAGAGGGACAGGAGGGTTAGAGCAGGAGGCGGTAGGAGAGAGGGTGGTTGGAGGGATCTCACCCAATGTGCGCCATGTGGGTGAAGGGCTCCAGTACAATTTGAACTTTACCTTGAAATGAAAACAATGTAATGTAAACATTTGTACCCTCAGATCAATCTGAAATTAAAAAAAAAAAAATGTGTGACACATATACACAATAGAATACTATTCAGCCATAAAAATGAAGTCATTATCATAAGTAAAATAGGCCAGGTACAAAAGTCAAATACCAACCATGTGTCACATGTTCTCACTTATATGTGGAAGACAAAAATTTGGTCACATAAAGGTAAAGAGTGGAAAGCTAGATAACAGGGACTGGGAAGGGTGAATGGTGAGGGGGGAAGGAAGGAGGAGAGGTGGGTTAAAGGTACAAACCTACAATAAGATAAAAGGAACAAACTCAGTGTTTGACAGCAGAGCAGGATGAGCTGTACTTAACAGGATATATACTTAGGCAACAGACACCCTAAATATCTCGTCTTAATCACTACATGCTATATACGTATAACAAAATTGCCTGCCTCTAATCCTAGCACTCTGGAGGCCGAGGTGGGTGGATGGCCTGAGCTCAGGAGTTCAAGACCAGCGTGAGCCAGAGTGAGACCCTGTCTCTAAAAAAAATAGCCAGCATTGTGATGGGCACTTGTAGTCCCAGCTACTGGGGAGGCTAAGGCAAGAGGATTGCTTGAGCCCACGAGTTTAAGGTTGCTGTGAGTTGTGATGCCACGGCACTCTACCAAGGGTGACAAAGTAAGACTTTTTCTCAAAAATAAAAAAATTAACATGTAACCTATTAATTTCTATAAGTAAATTTTAAAAACAAACAAACAAAAACCAAATGGATGTCTGAGTCCAAGTGAAAATGTCAGTTAAGTGGTCAGATGTGCAACCCTGAGTTCAGGGAGAGTCTAGACCTGGACAGTCAAGTGTAAGTGACCGTCAGGTGACCAAGCCGTGGAACTCCATGAGATGATGAAATCAGATGTCTCAGGAAGAGATAAAAATGCGAAGAAGCTGAGATATGAGCTCCTGACCCCCAACATCAGCCTCCCAATCATTTTTCCTGCCTCTCATTTCAACCCCTCCACATCATCTTAGCCATTTTCTAGATCTATAACCACAGGCAAGTTGTTTCAAAACTTTGTGGCTCACTTTCTCATCTGTAAATCAAAGAATCTCGTGTGAAGATTAAATGAGTCAATAATGTACATAAGGAGTTCAAAGCCATGCCTGACACGGGGACATGGGAAGTGCTAAACACCTGCTTACTATTACTGTCATTATTAATATTCAAGTTTCTTGCACCTTGCAAAGTGTAAAATTACAAGAGATGGTCTGTAGATCTGTGCATGAAATCATTATTTCTTGTGCTGTGTGTATGTGGAAAGTGTGTGTGTTTTAGAGAAGGATAGAGAATGCTATGGCAGCACAATACAAGCCACGTGTGTAATTTTAAATATTCTAGTACCAACGTTAAATAAGTAAAAAGCAACAAGTGAAATTAACTTTAGCAATAGGTTTTATTTAAGTCAATATATCTGAAATATTATTTAACACATCAGTATAAAACTTATTAGTGAAGTATTTTACATAATTTGTTTTACTAAGTCTGCAAAATTTAGCATAAGTTCTACACATAGAGCAATCTCTCTTTTTGGACAGGCCCCAATTTTAGTGTTCTGGAGGTCACTTGTGGTCAGAGACTATCATGTTGGGCAGCACAGCTCAAGATAAATGGGGAGGTCAGAAGGCAGACCCATCACATGTCTAGAGAAGACGGATAGAAATACTAAAGAAACAGAGCAAACTTGATTAAAGATAGAAGAGAAGGAAGAGAAATTTTCTGCAAGTGAAAGATAACTATGTTTTTCTTTCCCATGATAAATTTTATCATTCTCTTGTCCAACAGAATTCTGATTCATGATCTCCAGGAAGAGATTGAGAAACAGTTTGATGTTAAAGAAGATAGTCCAGGCAGACACAGCTATGCAAAATACAGTAACTGGGAACAGGTAAAGTATAAAATAATCCCTGTTCATCAAAAACAAAGTTGCCCTCAATATTTATTGTCATTTTATTTCCTTTTATTCCAATTTCTCAAAATTGGTTTTGTTCTTAAGATTGTAGCTTGGACTGAAAAAATGGTGAATAAGCACCCGGAAATGGTCTCTCGTATTAAAATCGGATCTACTGCTGAAGATAATCCACTCTATGTTCTCAAGGTAAAAATAATTTAATAACCACTGATTTTATTATTGTTGAAAAATACGAAGTTAAAAGTTATGTTGTGACATAACTGAACTGATTTTGAGACAATAAAAAGTACTATTGTATCAAAGAGTAATTAAGCTCTAGACATCCATTCAAGAACAAAAGTGAAAGGGGGTCTTTGGCAGAAGCAAGAAAGAGTCTAAATAAATATTTGCCAAAGATTGCACAGTGGAAAAAGCCAGAGAAACAGCTCATCCTTCAGCATGGTTGGCATTTCAGCCTCATACTGACGGAAAGGGGAGTGAGGGGCAGGGGAGATGAAGAGAGAAGGGGCTAAAGGCTACAAACACACAGTGACATGGAATAAATTCAGTGTTTGCTAGTAGAGTAGGAACATTATACAGGTACTTAACTGTATATATAGTGCCCAGGTGACGGACGCCTAAATATCCTGTCTCGATCACTCTGCACTATAAACATGAAACAAAATTTCACATGTTCCCCATAAATTTCGCTCTATGACAGAGGTAAAAATGCCATTCAGCTGCTGCTGGAATTTTATACTTCCAAAGAGACTGTTCCCTCAAGTAGCCCCTTAATTACTGGGAAGCCCATCCTTACCCTCAACCCCCATCCTTTCCTTGTCTAGAACCACCTAAAACAAATCTAAGCCCTCTTCAAAATCACAGCCCTTCAAATATCCTGTACTATTCCTCCACCCAGTCCAAACACAACACAACATCTCCACTGCAGGTTAAACACCACCATTTCTGAAACCAGATAAACAAGAAGAAGTAGCAGAAACAGAAGTGACTTTATAAATTATTTCTCAGAATATAGAACTTTGGTGATAAATAATTAAAAAAAAAAAAGATGGCAATTTTTTTAAAAAATCCTAAATGCTGCCCTGACAATAGGAAGAAACTTTGAAAAATTATATAATGTAATAGATTATGAATTATGCATAGACATTCAAGATGTTTACATGGACAGCACTGGAACATATTCTTCTTAGCAAAGTATCTCAGGAATGGAAGAAAAAGTATCCAATGTACTCAGCCCTACTATGAAGCTAATTTATAGCTTTTACATGAAGGCTATAACCCAACTATAGCACAAGACTATGGGGAATGGGCCAAGGAAGGGCAAGGAAGGGAGGAGGTTTGGATGGAAGGAGGGTAGTGGGTGGGGCCACATCTATGGTGCATCTTAGAATGGGTATAGGCGAAACTTACTAAATGCAGAATACAAATGTCTACATACAATAACTAAGAAAATGCCATGAAGGCTACATTGAACAGTTTGATGAGATTATTTCAGATGGTATATGAAACCAGCACATTGTACCCCTTGATTGCACTAATGTACATAGCTATGATTTAACAATAAAAAATAAATAAATAAAAAGAAAAGGAAAGAATATGTGCCATGTTCCTCCCTGAGAACAATACGTGCATGCAAAAATTTCCATTCCACAATCGATGGGGCCAAGAATGGCTTTGAGAATATGAATGGGTTACTGGGATCAATGTGTGAGTTCCTGCAAAATGACATCTCAAGTTTATTTTTAAATAGATTGGGAAAGAAGATGAAAGAAGAAAGTCTGTTTTTATGGATTGCGGTATTCATGCACGAGAATGGATCTCCCCAGCATTCTGCCAGTGGTTTGTCTATCAGGTACGTGAATCAGAACACTGGCACCATACTCATGGGACGGCCACCTGACTTTCCAGCAGTTCACTGAGTGGGGACTCCCTTTCCCACCGTGCCGTTCCACTTAACTAGAAGAGCGTGCACTTGGTGCTGTCAGGGAAGAAATGATCTGGATTCTACTCAACATTGCAGTTTTTATAAAATTGACACCTTCCCTCCAAATTTTTTGAACTCCAACTGAGAGTTTATGAAACTAAAACAAAAAAAAAGAAAAAAGGGGCAGTGCCTGTGGCTCAAAGGAGTAGGGTGCTGGCCCCATATACCAGAGATGGCGGGTTCAAACCCAGCCCCGGCCAAAAACTGCAAAAAAAAAAAAACAAAAAAAAAAAACACTTTTTTTGCTATAACATGAAAATTCTTCCTAGTCAAGTATGGAAAAGCTGAAAGTACCTTCATATTACAACCTATAAATCTGACCTTTCTTCAATGAACTCAAAACGTAGATCTTTCATTCCTTTTTAGATATTTCAATGGTCATGCATGTATGTGGAATTTTTGTACTAACTTTCCTTTCCAACTGAAAAATAAGTCACTTTTTTAAAGGTACTTCCAGTCGATACATTTGTTATTCCTCTCACGCTGTTGCTACTGTATTCTGACTCCAAATGTCTTTTTCACTTTCTCTCCCTGCCAGCTTTTGCACATAGCACACTGACGAAATTTGCATGACAGTGGTTTTTGGGGGCATAGATACTTCCATTAGGAAAGAATCTGCCAGTAGAACTAACTTACCCCAAAAGGTGTTTCAACTCTCCCGGATGAGCACTGCGAGTTCCTCTTACTCAACCTATAACGGGCCACACATCTTAGAGCTACAGATAATTCTCTTGGCTCCAGTACAGATATACCTGGAAGGGATCATCCAAAAGTGGGGACAAAGATATTAGATAGCCACAGCAAGGCCAAATAATTAGGGAAAGTTCACTCAGATATGTGAAAAAGGTTGATTGGTCAATCTCTTAAATTCTTGAGTATTTTATTAATAGATATTTTCTTCTTTAATCCTGTTTATAACTGTTTCACAACTCCTCTCCAATATTTCCATATTCCTGTGCTTACAGACTCAGACTATATTTATGCAAAGGATGTGAGGGGAAAAATCCATTCAAAGGAAAGGATGCATTTAAAATAAGTTGCACTAAAAAATAAAAATAAAAAATAAGTTGCACTTCCCACTTGGCCTCCGTTCTTCCTGTGAAACATATCTCCCATGCCACATTTGGAATGCTATAAATTCTGACAATTAGATGGTTCTTTAAAGAATGTTCATTGCAATATTTAGTAGAGATGGGGTCTCACTCTTGAGGCAAGATCACTTGAGCCCAGGACTTTGAGGTTGTTGTGAGCTATGATGCCACAGCACTTTACCCAGGGCAACAGAGTTGAGATGCTGTCTCAAAAAAAATAATGTTCATTTTAATTAATATTACTAGTCTGAATAAGTGATGTTTTATTCTTATGACCCATAAGGATCATATATTTTCGTCCATTTTAGAAAAAACTGTTTGCGTCCTTTAACAAATAACTCAAGTTATTACTACTATAACCACAGTTCTCCACATGGTAGCTAAACTTCATATCAAATGCTTGATTTTTTCCTACCCCTACAGGCAACCAAAACTTATGGAAAAAACAAAATTATGACCAAACTCTTGGATAAAATGAATTTTTATGTCCTTCCTGTATTCAACGTTGATGGATATATTTGGTCATGGACAAAGGTATTGTTCTGTATTCTGATTTAGATGATATAATATTTACTGGGTTTAATGCACATTTATTATTATGCATTGTTTAAGGTTTGGATAACTAGTTAATTTCAATTTAGAAAAGCATATTTTGGTTCAGCACCTATAGCTCAAGCAGCCAGGGCACCAGCCACATACACCAGAGCTGGCGAATTCAAATCCAGCCCAGGCCCACCAAACAACAATGACAACCACGACCAAAAAATAGCTGGGCATTGTGGCAGGTGCCTGTAGTCCCAGCTACTTGGGAGGCTGAGACAAGAGGATGGCTTAAACCCAAGAGTTGGAGGCCGCTGTGAGCTGTGACAGCACAGCACTCTACCCAAGGCAACAGCTTGAGACTCTGTCTCAAAAAAAAATAAAAAGCATATTTTTTTAAAATCTCAATTTCAGACTATGATTTTCTGGTTACATAGGTGTCTTTGAAATAATATGAAGTTTTGCTGTTGAAGCTAAGTATGTGGAAAACTGAAAGAAAGCCGTAATTATTAAGGAAATGTATAATTATATGATATGGCATATTCTATCTAGCTAAGAATGAAAGTCATTTAAAACCATCATGAACACATTATAATTTCAAGGCAAAAGTCACTGTATTCCATCAGTTTGGAACAGGATTTAAGGTAAAATCATCATATCAAAAATAACTAAAAGAGAGACCCAGATATCTATTTGTCTTTTAATAGGCACTTTTATAGTCCTGCTGTTGCTAAATAAAATTAATACTGCACTTTCAGGCAGACACTATCTCATCCAGTTCTTTCTGGAAAATTATGCTCCAGCAGTCACAATTTGACCTGCACTATATCTGAATCTATAAATGGTGAAAGATGTAATAAAGTTATCACTTAAATTATAGGTAATTTCAAAATATTATTGATCATTTTCTAATACTATGAACAAGTCAACAATTTTTAGAACTAACTGCATTATTTCATCAAGCCCTAGGAATATTAATATTCACATATTAAAAATGATGTTTCTGAAAATATTACATATTATAAGAAAACAGTATTTTTCCTTTATAATAAAGGGTCTCAAGTTAACTAGATACATTTCAAATAAAGCTGTAGACACCTGCAGAGAGAATTTGAAATGAACAAATTGAAAAATGCAAAGCTATCTTGTGTAAACACTTGTATCATTCAATCTGGCAGAACCGCATGTGGAGAAAAAATCGTTCCAAGAACCAAAACTCCAAATGTATTGGCACCGACCTCAACAGGAATTTTAATGCTTCCTGGGACTGTAAGTAGCAGACTTAGTCTCCAAGAAAATTGCTATAAAGAGCATTTAGACACCAAACTTAGCTAAACTGCCTATTTCAGTGAAAATAGGCATTCCTTGAGTGACTGTTAATTTTCTTATCTATAAAATGGGAGATAATAATCACCACTGTTGAAGGATCATACATGTTTTGCTGTGTGGAAGGAAATGGAGAGAAAGGAGTTGCTTATCAAGCCATCTCTTGCTTGTTAAAAATCAGGCACAATTCAGAGCTATAAAACTTCAGTTGGTCTGACAAGAGGCCTTGGGTAACTCCTCTCTCCTTCTCCTTCTTCTCCTGATAAAAACTGATAAAAACAAACCTGGAGGTAGTTCTCCAGATGTGTAGCAAAAATAAATACCTGGGACAATAAAGTGAAAAGGTTTGATGGAAATATAATGCTAAGCAGAGGCCTACTATGTCTGATGATGCTTTAGTTGCTACACAACTATATCATTACAAACATTCAAGGACAAATTACCACTGTCCCAGTTCATATATTTTGTCTAATTTTGTTGGAAAAATCACCTCAGTCTTTAACTCCATTCTGCCATAATAACTATGATAATAACAGCTGTTTTCCCTAATTAAACGCTTCCTGCTAAAACGAGCTGAAGAAACCCATCCTCAGAGAAGGTAATTTACACCAGGCCCTAGTGAGTTAGAGCTGGGGTTGAATTGGACCTGGGGTCTATCTGGCTTCCAGCCTGGCTACTTCTGGTGTTATTAGGACTATGGCCTGGGGAAATAAACAAAGCTAAGATCATTCTAAGGGCCTAAGTCTGTTACAACCAGACAGGTGAGTACATAGTTAATCTGTAGTGACTATGACACAGGACAGCGAGGCCTAAATGTTTAAAACATTTTGCAAGTCCACTTGAGCAGAGGCAGGAGCTGGACTGAAGCAGAACAGACTTGGATCTCACCCGCCCGTGTCTTCTGCAGCCTTTCCTCCCACCGGTAACCCATGTGAGGAAACCTACCGGGGCCAGGCACCAGAGTCTGAGAAGGAGACAAAAGCTGTCACTGACTTCATTCGAAGCCACCTGAAATCAATCAAGGTTTACATCACCTTCCACTCTTACTCCCAGGTGCTACTGTTCCCCTATGGATATACATCAAAACTGCCCCCCAACCACGAGGACTTGGTATGTAGAAAACAGTCTGTGGTTTATACTTCGACATCATCATTGACCTTCAGTCTGTTCTTCATTAACTTGGGTTATGTTGAAAGAATTTCACATTTCAATACCAAAGGGAAGAAATAATGAAGAGAGTTCGAATCATCTTTAGATTCATTTTTAATTTGATAAAATTATATAGATAATAAAATCTTTCAATGTGATTCTTAAAAAAAAAAAAAAAGAGTAGGAAGAAATGTCTAGGGCATCAGTGTAGAATTCTACTACTACCCAGCTTGTTGTGGAGTTTAACATATATCGTGAGTCTCCAACCACACACAACAAAAGCCTGACGAAACAGCAAAGACATCTGCTACTCCTGTCCACCAGACATCAAATTTAAGGAGATCCATTATATTTTTTACCTTTTGATCAACTTGAAAATTATATTAACTATTTATGATTCAAAGAAAGAACATAATAAATATTTGTGAAGCTTCCTTACTAAGAATACACTGTCTTTCTAAAACTACAATTCATTGAACACTATTTTCCTTCGTATGCAAACTGATTTGATCATGTGAGCTTTGGGGAAAAAAACAACGACCCTGCATATGGGTTCCAATGAAACACAAGAACTGACAGCGTAAATGAATGGATAGATAGAGAGATAAACATTTTAAATTGCTGTAGAAGAAAAGAAAGCAGATGAAGTTCAGTGGCCCAGATCCACGGAATTGGCAAATACAGCACATCCAATAAAAGCTGTGGTTGAAATGCTGCCCTATTAAATTTTAAAAATAAATTTTAAGGGGTCATAATTTTCATTTTTATCTCAGTCAATTATAGTCAGCACAACAACATTTAATTTTAGTAGAAGCAGACATTTGAAGCAGTCGTTAAAGTCACCTTTCTATATACAATAAAGAAAATAGATATAAGCAATGGGTGACCCATTGAATCATCTATTAGCCAATCTAGCTGAGAATCTGAACCCATGGGTTTGATTAATTTATGCAAAGTTACAACAGCACAATTTCAATCCACTCTTAGGAAAATGATATTATACCTAAATTATACATTTATACACACACAAAAAACCCACTTTGAGTAAAATCAGAGTTCTTACACAGCAACTAAATTGATTAAGAAAAAATACTTCTTGGTTATATGCATTTATTACAGTCTTTTAAAAAATCTTCATTTGGAGTGCAAATACGTATGACTATATTCCATTTAAGTTCATCTGACAATCATTCTTATTGTTAAAACAGTAACGTGTTTTAAAGGTCATAAAATGCCACTCTGGAAAAGAAACCCTAATTGAATAACTATTTTAAAGAGGAGTCAACCACCTTCCTTCCCTTGGCATCCTGAAGTGACATGAGTGGAGAAAAAGTCTGGTGGCTACCTGGGACCTGTCAAAGACCCAGGAACAAGGCACATGGTCTGAGAAAATGCAGAAATTAACAGCAGAACCAAATATCTGAAGTCATAGGCAAAATCTGAGAGGAATAAAAAGAGAGAGGTGGGGGAGAGAAGAGAGAAAAGAAAGAGTAGAAATACAAAGTAAGATATGGCATTGTGGTATATCATTAATTGCATGGTTAAGAGTCCTTACAATTACTTTTTTTTTTTTCCCTGTTATAACTCCCCATTTATTTATTTATTTATTTATTTTATTATAGATAAAAATATGCACCATAGATGTGGCCCAACCCATCACCCTCCCTCCACCCAAACCTCCCCCCTCCCTTCCCCTTCCTTGGTCCTTTCCTCATAGTCTTGTGGTATAGT